>JAQFYB010000222.1:0-68663 GCA_034694085.1 Pogonognathellus longicornis
ATCTATGATGTGATTTAATATATATTTGTCAATGTAATGACCTTCTTGCAAGGATTTTGACAATAAACAATACAATACAATACAATACAACCGATTGAGTATTTCGTTATCATTAGTTGTTTTATTTCGTTAACGTATATTATTATGTGCATAACGCAATACACGTGTGCGTTTGTAAAGGTAGCTTACATTTATCCGATGAATTGATGACATGCTGAAAGTAATTGATATTGCTGTTGAAGTAGGTACAGCGTTGCAGGTATCTGAATACGTACCGTAATATCAGGTAGATTAATGAATCACTCTGTTTTTCATTTGTATAGATAGTATAATATAATAAACTGTTGTAACAGAGTGAGAAAGTAGTGTCAGTTGTTGGGGTGTCTTGAGACATTTTTGGGGTATCTTGGAACACTTTTTAGGGTATCTTGAAACACTTTTTAGGGTATCTTGGGACATTTTTTGGGGTAACCATTGTTTACGTACGTATAACTTTTTCTGAATTTTTTTCCAAACCCCCCCACAACCAATACCCACTGACCTCCCCACACCAACATCCTTCCCCAACTGACCCCCACACAAACACCCCCCACCGACCCCGTCCCCACGCCTACATTTCAGCAACCATTGCCTTACTCCGACCCATAGTTGATAGTGCTATAGACATTTAGTGTTAATAGTGTAGTAGATACTAGATACGTGTATAGTCCATTCTGGGAAAAGTGCACAGACGAACAGACAGACAAAGTATATCTAGTAAGTAGCTTCCGCTACTTAATAATAATAAGAATCACTCATAATTACTTGCAACAAAATGTGCACACTTGAATTCATCTTTATAACTTCATTGCATTTCAGAAGTTTCTCTTCTCGTTCATTACACTATCTGCTTTGGCTCCCTAGCGATTTCCCCAAAATTAAGGTAGCCTGTTTTTCATAATGCAGGTACTAACAATTAATTATAATATTCACATAATTGTGCAGACTTATTTATATAAATGCCTATGGATGCTTGTTTGCTATAAAATTCGCTTTTTCATTACCAGCAAGAACTTTTAAGAAGGTATTTTTGAAACGAAAGAAAGAAAGTAGATTGTAATTAGTTATTCATGGAATCCTTGTATTTGTACTTGTAAATCAAAGCAGAGCATATTTCTTTTGTCTTTGACTGTCAGAGTGAAAGTAATGCGAAGATATTACCTCTGGAACGGAATATTCCTGTAATGAAAGCGAAGCAGTACATAGGTATACTCCGCTAAAGGCCTCAAGTTTCGGTTGCCTTGCAATAAATCCAGACTGGGCATTTGTTTTAGAAATACTAAAATTATATGCCTCATCGTTTTTCAATTTGCTTCTATGTACATCATCCCGCCTCATAGGATACTCTTTTACTATTCATTTCTCCCATAGAAAGTCTTTCATACCCACATTCTCAGAAAAGTAAAGAATTGTAAGTCCCATTCACAGTTTACTTGCATTGTTGTCACATTCGTAGAATTCATAATTATCAAACATTTATCTATACTTTCAGTGCAGTGTAGTGCAAAATACAAATCAAAATAGACAGGTAGGTATTAGGTATTGACAAATATATAATATTTAAACTGCCTACAGCTATATAGCTGTTTGTTCTTCAGCGTATGTTGTAGTGCGTTATGTATATAGAGGTAAATGAATAGATCTTTCATTTTGCTTGGACAATGAGATTTCTGTTTTCATTAATTTTTAATATACTTGTTGCAAAACGTACATAGCAGGTATCTTTAAAAGGATCATGTAATAACTGTGACTAAGTGTGTAATCTACATGTGTATCAGATTCGAGATATGTATAGATTGTGTTATTAATAATTACAAGTGTCTAAATGAAGTCAGGGAGAGTGTTTTGTGCTGAACTCGTGTGAACGTGATGTGAGTCGACGAAGCGTGTAAATGTGATGGAAGTGGAGAATGGAGCGATGAGAAATGTACGAGTGTGTAGTGAGATTCAGATGAGTTGATTAGACAAGGCCCATCACATCACATCAACAGATAGCTCAATTCAACTCGTAGGCCACCTCCACCTCCAAAGCACAGACAGACAGGAGCGTAGGAAGAAGGAGCGATGGTTGTGAAGGCTAATCTGGTCTCCGTGATTGAAAAATAGTGGAGAATGTAAACATTCATGGAGTTGAGGACACGCGACTTGACGACGTGCGGACACACGACTCACCCCTACTAATAACTGATAAGACGACGACCCCCCACGGGGCTGGTGTGGCGACCCAAAGTCATTCATGCCACTAATAGCCCTGCCACCACTGCCTTCACTGCCCACTTCCGATTTCACTTTCCTCCTCCAGCACAAACGCCGGCACGCTCCAGCCATTCCTCCTCACCGTCAAAACAGTTCACTGCCACTAAAGCAGTGCATTGCGTGGTGCAGCAAGTAGCAAATAGTAATAGCTCCTCACAATCAGAAACAAAACTCTTTCTATTTATTTACCAGAGGCGGACGACAATCTAAACCTCACAAACAAGTTGTCGTTTGTCGTCAATGGCCTGCCTTGTCATCTTCCCCGAAGTCCGTACACACAAACATCACACAAATCAAATTTTATCGCTCTGAACTCTTGTAACCCATATCCATTCCTGCAACAATTGCATTTATACCATAAGAATAGTACATTATGTAAAATATATGCGCTAAAGGTTGCCCATATACAATAAGTAAATAAGTAGCAAGGTCTAGTCCTTATTTTTAACATCTTGTCATTCCATAATACTTGTATCCACTTTGTACTCAGGGAATGGCAGCACAAATATTACTACAGCATGTACAAATTGACTTTAAACCTTTTTGCTGTGTCACTCTGCTCATTTTACAAATTGGAAGGGAAAAGTTATAAATGTGTCACCTCCTTGAGAGACTCGCTAATATGTCTTTGAGCCATTAAGTTGATGTTTTGAGCTGCATTTTGTCAAATGCTTATACTTTCACACATTATTTCTACTTGTCTGCCTCACGTAAGATTTTTACACGTTTCTCATGCAATCCTTTTACTCTGTAGATTGCTTTAGTTGATTGCTCAACTGCTCAAAGTAGTTATACTTACTGTTTACGAAGAAGCTCATTTCATAAGATGGTGCACTACTGTACAAACAGAAGCAGAAGGATTATTGTCTGTAGGAAGGAGAATATGTGTTGCAATATGCAGAGCAGTTAAAAGCAAGTGGAATGGTGACAGAAAGGTTTAGAAAAAGGAAAACAGAGCAGAAATAACATGAGCATAAATAGGAGTTGAGTGGAGAGACTGGGTGGGAAGGAGTGGGACTGAAATAGTGATTCGTGTAGGGAGACAGAGCGAGACACATCACAAAGAGAAGGAAAGAGTCAAGTCAAAGCTTCGACTCCTTCTCCTTAGTTAGTTTTCTAATGTTTGTGTTGAGAAGGCTTCAGTTGACATGACACGAAAAACGACAGCAACCAGAGAGTGGGGGAAACAAATGATGCTAATTTTTTAATTTTAATTAAAAGTTTCTCCTCTGCCCTACTCAGTGTACATTAAAGCAAAACACACAGTGTATTGTACACATTATGAATATACATAGTACTACTTTCTTTTACACTAACTACACAATATCACTAGAATGCACGGCTATACTTAGCATAGCCGTGCATACTTATTCTTTACATATTATATTGTTGCGTTATATACACTTATCGTAAGTTGAACACACAGCACATGCTATCGCATATAAGCAAGACCTTTGTAAAAGTGGAAAAGCCAAATAGTTCTTCTACAAAGTCTATACTTTCATAAATAGAGTTCAAGTGTCACGTAACAAACACTACGTATATTACTAATGCCAAGAAGACGATAACGACTACAAGACGAGACGCAGCAAAAGTTTTTTACTGTGCTCAATGCTCACTGTCCGTATCACAGTGACTTGTTACAAAGACAAAGGAAAGCACAAAGTCAAGGCATTTACAAAAAATATATAAATACATGTATCATGTAGATTTCTAGCTAGTAGGTACACTTCAGAAACTTTTGAAGAATGTCATATTATACAACCTATGTAAAGCTTGTGTGTTGCACAAGGTAGACACAAATTGTATTCTGTTAGACAGAAGTAGAGTGAATGAATTGCTGCTTCTCTTGTTGAAGTCCGTGACATTAGAAGTACTGCCGTTCACAATACTGTAGCCATGAAAATGTGTAGGCAGAAATACTTAGATTTATATAGAAATGCTAAGTTCACAGCAGTTATAGACATAAGTAGCTGGAATAGGAGGCACTTGTAAAACTCTCCTTCTCTTTTTACAGTAATCGAATTCTAAAGTTGTGATGTTGTAGATATAATATTACAAGGAGGAAAGTGAAGCTTGAGTAACGAAAATTTGAGCAAAGACAAGATGAAGTAATAAAGCCTTTGGAAGGTTTTGCTTTGACTCTTCAGCTCATCGGCTCACTTCTTGACTCACTTCACTTGAGCTTCATTGACTTTTTCAGATAATAAAAGACAATCCACCTTTCTTTGAGACTTCTCAACTTTCCTCAAACTTTTAATATCGTCCCATCACATGGAAAGATATGATTCCTCTTTTACTTCACTTTCTTCCTTTCTGTCTCTTTTTCCCTCCCTACAAAGAAAACACAACTCAACTTATTTCCACTGTGTTCATTAATTCTTACATGTAGCTGAAGTCTATATGTATTTTCCACTTTTATATGTGAGCATTTCAACTCTCAAGGTAGCTCACCAGATATCTCCTGAAAGACTGTCATGCGAATACAGTTCCTTAATGCTACATGATACAATTGTTACATGATTCATTGTGTACATAGTACATACCTAGAGTCAATTCCCCAGCCGAATGCAATAAGAAAAAGCTTTAAGAATGAGAATTCCAGTTTAAAACCTCCACTGCACCTTTTTTTGCACTGCATCTTCATTGTGTCATTGTGTAATTGCACTTTCACAACATACCTCCTTTGCTCCAGAAAAATGTACCTAGGACAAAATACATAGCATGTCAATATAGAATTTACACACAGTAGTTTGCGGCTGAGTTTGACCGGGTGTTCTTTTTATGACATATTTGTAAATGACAATATGTCTGTCATCTCACTAATGCTCCTCTAATGCCACCCAAGTGTTCAAAGCATCAAAAACAACAAATCATTACTAGTTGAAAGGGACATGGGGATTTACTTTTACTACATACACTCTACACAATTTCCGCGTTTACTTAAGCTTTAGCTGCTGCACACAACTCATACAACTCTATTTATACTAAACTAATCTGTTTCTGCACTAGCAATGCAGCAGGTATTTTATACCTTTGCATCATGTGTCTTACACTACATGCAAACAGATATCTATTTCACTCTATGTATTGTAATAAGATTAACAAAACAAAATTCCACACTATAAAGAATACTATCATGAATCATGACATAGTATTAGCAAGAGATATGAACATGTTGTGAAGTAGATCGAAGATATTGTAAGGTATGCAATGATTAGATTACAAAGTAGACATGATATGTGTCACGTTGACATGACCCATCGCCCTTCTCACTCAGCCACTACTGCAGCGGGGAAGCTGTCCTTTACTGATTCACCTACACTAGCACTTTATATCTTGTATATATATTAGTATGTACTGTATGTTTGAGTATGAGAGTTATGATGACAAATAAGGATGTGTAGATACCTAACCTACGCCAGCAAAACAAAAGATTGGAGAAGGAAATCAGCTGATGCCGATAATATGACGCAAGGAACAAAGGAAAGAGTTTTGACGCAATAGCGTGAAATTGCAATTAGTTTGTTATGTTGTGTTGTGAATTCTATTGTGTTGTGCTTTCCACTCTTTTGCATGTGGGGAATACATTGGTTGGATGGAGAATTCGGTGTTCTCTCTCCGATACTAAAATCAGGTGCGGACTTTTTGTGATGTACATTGAAATTGAAATAAAACAGGAGCCAGAGAGAGCGAGGGTCTGAGGCTGTGGTAGCAGTAAATGCGAAGTGCCTATGTAGCTTTGGTGGGTGGTGTAAGTAATCTCAACTTGACTAGCGGATAAGCTAAGTATCCATATCAATGCACACACAATATCTCTATATCATATTTGTATTGTGTAAGTCACAAAGAGAGAGACCCTTCCACATTGTCGGCAACACTCTTCACTTACACTACTGCACTGCTCCACTATTGATGCTCCTAGCAATAATCGCTGTGTACGAAACGATCATATAACTTTGTATATAAAATGTAAGATGTGTATCGAAGCTATGAAAATATGTGTAAGCACTTTACGTAGTGAGTAAGTCAGAAGGGATGTTTCCGTGTTTAAAGTAGGTGCGTTGTACTATTTGCTTGATAGTTCGTATGTATCGTATGGTTGTGCACTCGACTCTCCGCTCTTTTTCTAAAGTACAAACGAGACTTGACAAGAAGGGAAGCGAAGGGAGCAACACGTGTGGCCGATTTCACGATTATAATCGATACGTACAATATGTGTCGGTCGTTGAATAGCAATGGGAAACAAGCGAGACGAAAAGGCGACCGGACCGACGAGACGACGAAGAGATGCGATGACGGCCGGGAGTCCCCCTCGCTTTTTCATATCTCATCCCTCATTAGAAACAGTAATATCATTTCACAGTGCGTTCAGATACACAATACTTATTCCTATACTTTACTCACATCATACACATAACATGAGATAATACTTACACAACTACACATAGACAACAACAGTCTACTTTAGATATACAACTGCATGTACACGAAGTGGCCTACCTATACGAATTACATCAATGATATTAGGAATAGCAAAATATTATGAACAACAAGTCTTTGCCTTCACCGAGTAGTCGGGTCGGACGACTTGGTTTGGCCTTAGAACTCTCCTCGGCCTGCCCCAACTCATCAGAGATAAATACAGAAAATAAATCACAAAGGGAATTACGACAGGAGAAGAAGGAACTCTGGCAAAGGCATGGAGTTGTGTTGTGTGTGGAAGCAGGAGAAACATACAGCAAGGACGAACACAAACTTGCAATGCATTTTAGTGGTGTGCAGTTGCATCCACACACATTCACACTCCGAATTTTCTCGCTTTCTTCCATATAAACTAAATAACATGTAGGTACCATACTATATTTTAGTAACTTTGTAATAGTAATGTTAATGTACTTTGGTATGCACATGGACATGGCAGCAGTTGTGTGGACAACGTGTGCAGACCCAGTACATTGACTTTTATGTCACTTTTAATACAGACATTTTTCTTGTGTGTTCTATAATATCATTTGGCTCTATGTGGTTGTATTCACATATAGAAAGATCGCATAGCATAAGGAAACAGAGATCGGCCTTTCATTTTCCTGTTGTGTGATTTCTCTTTTGTTTTGCTGTCATTTGAGTTTTGCATCTGAATGACTCAATAGATGTATGAATTAATTTATTGTTTGCATGTGCAGGCCATTTATTAGGGCAATTTCACAAACCACTGCCGCTAAACACGATGTGCATATTCTTTTCGATAATCACCACCCTACACAATGACACTGAATGAACATCAACCAATTTAACATGTTCCCGACTATTTAACTATCGTCCTTCACATTACTGTTATTGACTTTGGCCTTCCTTCCACACACCACCAGCTAAGGCAACTTCATTCCTCTAAGATAAATGCCCATAAAATGGATCATCGCCTTCCATGTAATAGCATAAGTGCAAGCGCGGAGTATTAAGTTCATTTAGATCTGCATTATATTTATCCAGTTTTCAATCAGAGTCATTTTTCTCATCATTTTCAGTCTTTGTTTTTTAACCTGATGTTTAGAGCTTCTATAAAATCATGCGGGGCAATATGCGAAACTTTACTTATTGCACAATTTTAAATATGTACCTTTCAATAGAGATAGATAGACATGGATTGAATGAAGAAAAAATTAAAAAACTGCATGCATTAAGAATTGTTCGGTCCTAATTCGCTTACCTAACCATTACCTATACAAACGCAAACATTTTCCCCATTACCATTGATATTTTATAATACACCCAATGTACTAATTATTTAATAAATAAAGTATTTAAACATAGTCCGATGAAGTTCATCCTTCATTGTATAATTTCTGTAGAATTTAAGGTTTTGTAGATCGAAAGCTTTAAATATATTTGTTAGTTAGTGCGTTGTGCGGTGTGTCTGTTATATTAATTATTCATGTTGAAATGTACATGGGAATTATTAAAGATGCAAATGAATTCATTTAAGGCGGACTGGCCATTTATAATATGTATAACTAGCAAGCAACAAAACTTTTACTAAGTGTTTTAGAATGTTCATTTCATATTCATTATTCTTTCGTTGATGTATGCATTCATTTTGACCCATTTGCTTCCACTCAACTTTCTCCATCATTTTTGCATCTCACGAATCACATAATAGCCATTCCAACAATGTACTAGGTACAAATTAATCAGAGCACTTGAATACTACAAATGAATGATTAATTACTATTAGTAGTGTCATCAAATGCTCCAAAGTAAAATAATATCAATGTCTGCAGTTTTGCTCTACATCTACTCTATTTAGAAAGCTGTTATTGAATTTTGAAACAAATAACCATGTTGAGCAACCATAATATTAAATGTTTAGTTTTATCACTTTTATCTCATACAATAAAAGTCCTATGCCATGTTAGATTGCAACCAAAATGCTTTCAACAGAGAAATAATAAATATCAAGTTGCAAAATATGCATGCAATAGTATTAAATTACTTTTCACTTTTTCACGTCCAAGTGAAAGTAAAAAGAAAAAATGAGAAAGTATATTAAATGTAAAGGTTGGAAAGTTCATTACATGGAAGAGTGATATAGAAGAGGCCTATAGAGTAACACATGCTGTTATGTGTACATGCACACAAAACACTTGCAGCTCAAGTTAAAGATGGTGCACAATAGTAGGGAATAACTGGGCGATGTACATGGAGCTAGGTCTACGGGAGTAAATAGAGTGTTGTCATTTTGGAAATGCAGCAGAAAGCTCAGAAAAGCAAAGAGAGAGTGCTGATGGAATATGAAGAGAAAAGTGAATTCTGAGGCAGAAGAAAGAAGAAAGAGACGTATGGAATACAAGAAGAAGAAGGATGGGAGACAAACAGAGGAATGCAAATACATGCAATATATAGACACAGAAGAAAAGACTGCAAAGAAATTCTTATTTGGTGGTATACAGAGAGGAAATGCAAGTGTGCTATGAAGAAAGGACATGTGTGTATATATGTGTGTAGTATGTGTGGTAGGATGTATATGTAAATAAAAGAAATGGACGGATGGGATAGATGTTTGTGCTTAGAGTCTTGTTCTTGGGATTCGGAGGATAGGACAAGATGTGGGGAAAAGGAGCGAATGCAAAACGGGAATGTTTTTTGTAAGGACTTGGTGGAGACGGTGGATGTGTGTTGTGTTGGTGAAGAGCGAGCGACAGAAAGGGAGAAAGTGAGAGAGATATGTCCGTGTGTGTTCGTCTTCGTCGTCCGAGTTTGGTTTGGGTGAGGAAAAAGAAGGTCGGAAAGTGATATGGCCGAGGCTGAGCAACAAATGAGACATCCTGGTGGGTTTGGCATGAGAGCACTTGAGGCGGGAACTCCCTCGTCACACGCAGGGGCACACAACTCCGCTCTACACCACCACCAACACAACTCAACTCTCATCCAATTCACCGACTTCCCTTCTGGCTCAAAAACCGAATCGGATCGGACTATACTGCACACAGACACATATTCCTTTTCCACTATTTCAAATGCCCCTACCTACAGTTGTACTGCTACAGCCACCAGATACTACATACATAGCTGAACTAAGGGCCTAAGGGCGGTAAAAGTAGGAGTTGCACTACACATTACACATACACACATAATATAATATTTAAAAGCCAAGGAAACCAACCACCATGTACCACCTTCAACGACTACACTACTCTTTCTCTACTTTAACATTTACTTTGTTCCTACGAACGTGTACGTTGCTTTAACTGTAGTTCGTATACGTCAACCTACACACATCACACATACGGCAACCTACTACCTATCTCCACTTTTCTATAGGAGAGAGAAGCGCTCATTTAAAAGTGCACGTTGAGTTGACTATAATATTCCGTATCCGGGTATCCGTATGGCTCGGTGAAATAGAAAAAGTCATACCCTTATGCTCCGCATGCTTTCCTTTCCTTCTTGTCTGGCTTGACTATTGTGGAAATTTTTTCCACATTTTACTACCAACAACTGAGCTGTTCGATCTGAACGGACTGATGTGAACCGACGACTGAACTCTCTGATTTCCAAGTTCCAGCTTCACTTAACAAACACACAGACACACAACACTTCTTGTCCGTCACATCCCAACATTCTTCTCTCATTTCTTCACGCCAAGGCTCCTACGACTAATACGCCATGCCACTGTTTGCTCTGCGGAGGATACACAGACAAATGTAACACACGCAGAGATACTATAAAGAAACTACACTCACTCTCTCCCGAATACACAACACAGCTCTCGACTCACACACTCAATCGTCGTCTTGCCCAACAACCAAGAATTTTCTCCTCACTTGATTTCCAGAGGCTTAGACTTCTCTCTGACAGCCATTCGTCATTCTTTGAATATTTATCGTCATTATTACCGTGAACGCATATCAGTCAAGTCAGCACAAAGCGTGCCGTGCAAACCCAAAATGCAATACTCAAATTCACAACTGTTTCCCTAAAATTCCTCTTTCATACTTTCATAGCGTCAAATTATCTGTGGACAGCATCAGCATCATAACGTCGGAGCCTTTGGTGAAATACAACTTTCGCCACTTTCCGCTCTTTCAGCAACCCAGGTGTTTTCCTCGTTGTTGTGAATATTAATCAATTAGTACATGTGCTACGTATAGATCTTCCGAATTTGTTAACACAAAGAAACTTGTCTAAATCTTATACTGCTGTTACTACGCTATACTCCCATAGCAGTGTCCATGTGTAGTGTGATTTAAGTAGCTATAGGCTACACATAGATTTAAATCAAGTGTACTCTGGCTGTGTGTTTAGACCCCTCCAACTCTATAAAATCAGCAGTTGTTACAACAGACAATGCAAATAATGTTATTTTCTGTGATGCACATACCACGGAATAGTTAAGCCGCTAAAGACAAGGGAAATTCATTCAAAAGATTAAAGAAAGTAGAAAGTATTTGTAAGGGAAAAGCCTTTGTGCGTTTAAACGTGGAGGAGAGTGAAAACTCCTTTCATGTTTACGGTGAAATTCATATTCATTTGAGTAAAGTGCGTTTTGAGTAGCTCGTACTGTGTACATACCATACACCTGCCCCTTCTCTTTGTTTGTGTGTCAAACGGACGTATATATGCAACTCAGTGCGTTTTTTCAGTTAAAAACTAAGATGCTTGAGTTTAAGGATTCTATCAAGGAACCTGACTCTGCTGGTATGTCTCTTTTCACAATTCTTTCATTAAACACATTTTTAGCAAAAACTTGGCAACAAAAGGCTGATAGCAAGTAAATGCAGATTAAACAGCCATTATTATACGTATATATTGTATTTGATTCGAATTCACAAAGGTACATACTTACATAAGTATGTGTATAATACAAATACAGTACACCAAATGCGGTTTATTGTGAAATATAAGTTTGCGATCATACAATTACAATAATTTGAATTGACTGTTTGGAATGAATTGATTTTATGTTTCTGAACATGTGAGAAGAGAGTGATTGTAGGGAATTGTAAGTATTGTTTGATTATTGAATTTTATTTTGTTGAACGCTGATTATTGCAGATCCGAGCCATTCACGGGGAGAGATATGTGAAGGATGCGGCCAGAAGATTCGAGATCGATGGCTGCTGAAAGTGGGAGAGACGCCGTGGCATGAGGAATGTCTGACTTGTTGTGTCTGTCGATCACCACTCACACATTCGTGTTACTGGAGAAATTCCAAATTGTACTGTAAACACGACTACGATAGAATTTTCGGGGTGAAATGTTCCCGATGTGGAGAACGACTTCTGCCCCAAGAGCTTGTCATGAGAGCCTCTGTAAGTGCACACAAAAATTTCATTTCAGCTCTCCCTGTCAAACAAGACAATAATGTCTCATAGCCATTATTAGCCGGCTAAAAGTTTTGACTTCAAACTAATTGATTCAAAATTAGAAACAGTAACTCAGAACAGGCAGAGGTTAAACCACGAGGTTCACCTTTGCATGGCATGATGCGTCATTGTTATGTCGATCTGAAAACCTGAGAATGCTAAACATCCCATTCTCACGTAGGTGCATCACGAAAAGATTTTTCAGACTTTTTATAAATAGCTGCCACTTCAAAACTAGATCCCAATCTGTTAAAAACAGTTTTTCTGTCGGGTTCACATCATCGACGGCATTCCGTGTGTAGTTTTCATGTGATTGATGCATTTCGTTTCGGTTCTCTTCGTGTGGTCGTGTTGACAGTGTGAAAATTTGTTTTTAATGTGTTGACTTGTAAACTGGTGATGGGAGGCGACGCTTGCCGTCCCCATCCTTTTCTACTAAACTCTTCTTATCGGATTTGCTTTCCTTTAAAAATAAACACACAATTGCCAATATCTTTTTTACTCAGCACCCCCATCCGCACCCTCATGTCATTACACGACCTTTTATGTTGAATACAAAAGAAATTACATCTGAACGTATGCGTGCTGATTGCTGATAGACTTTTTCCTGTAACTTTGTACGAGTGTGTGTAGGTTGTGGGTTGGCGGGTTTAGTAGATAATAACAGTTGCACTTTCTCCGCCAACGTCTTCGTGCCGAATTCTCTTTAGAAAAATGATTTTCTTCGTGTGTGTTCTCTTGTATAGTTGTTTATCAGGAAAAGGAGTTTCAACAAACATATATTGAGTGATAGATGATTTATTACGACGTATCCGTCTGACGGTGAACACGAGTGTATGTATAATAGTTAATAGTGCATGTAGTGATTGTAGTGGTCGAAGGGTTTTGAATGTTCGCATGGTTTAAGTGTATTTATATTTATAGCTATGCCGGTGCATCATGGGAGATTTATGGTTGAGAGTGGCGTAATCCGCTCTATAAATAGGTAGTAAATAATATATACGTATTAAAGCAAGGCACACTCATTCCCACTAACTACGTATAGGTACATGGTACGTTCTAAGGGTTTGCGGTAATGCAATGGAGGTCATGCAGTCATGTCATTGGGATAATACATGTATTTTTATATTTTGTAGACGCACGTGTTCCATTTAGCCTGTTTTGTGTGCACTGCCTGCTGCTCCCCACTCCAGAAAGGAGATCAATTCATATTGCGTGGAACACAAATCTATTGTCGTGCTGACTTTGAAAAAGAGTTGTACTTACTCCAACAGTCCAATAGTCCTAGAGGTGAGTCTTACTCCACTACTTAAATTACACTTTATACTTCCTTCTCCGTCTGTCACTATCATTAAGTGCTTCAATAACTGTTATTCTCACGTCTTCAAAGAAACTCGCTCCTTTATAATGCAAAATCAATTCCCATCAAAAAGGGAAAAGATCATTACATGTAGCTTACCTTCCATCCAACTCCCATATCAATCCAAACCTCAATGTGTGCATATACATAGTGCATGTTATGCCGCTACCCACACATAGTATTATGTGTCCCACAACCTTTTCACTTCATCATTTTCTCAAAATCCTTCCAAAATAAAGAGCTGAGAAAGATAGTCAAGTCAATTTATTTATACGATCAGATTTCAATGTGCAGTCAACCGAGTCAACTGTACTTTGGCTATTAAAGATTTTCGATAACGAGAATAGCATACAAATTTGCTACATGTTAAATGTCGGTGCATTTATGTAATACTACGACTTAACTTTCAAAATCAAAGTCCTGATACAATGGTTATTTTATTTATTGTTCATAGTCATATCATAACATACTATTATGTGTGTTTAATATGAATGGGTATAAATAAGAACAATGTTCATAAAATACCCTCCAAGGCATATCATTATTCCTACCTGTATAAAATTGATCATACTTAGAACGCTTGGGTGTTATTTTTCAGGAAGTGATGATGTGATCGGAGATGAAAATAGTAGACCGAGAGACGGACGACGGGGGCCCAAGCGACCCAGAACCATTTTAACCTCTGCCCAAAGAAGACAATTCAAAGCGTCTTTTGAAATCAGTCCAAAGCCTTGCAGAAAGGTAAAGAATTTCAAACACTAACTATAGCCATGATACGGATACGGATACCTAGTCTACATTTCATTAACACAAAATTGTAACAAGCAGAATACGGAATTGGAATTTGGAATAAGCATCTGTATCTGTATGAATATCAGTCGATAATTGCAATAATCATAATCATGAATGATATTCGAAATATTGTACATAGAATGTTAGTTTAGTATAAACATAATTGAGAGATCGAATTAGCAGAACGATCGATATTGTATATTGCTGATGGCAAAATGGAATAAGTTACAAAACAACATGTCAAAGTCGAAAAGATTTATTGTCGCACGTCACCCCAAGCAAGATAGATATCGTTCATGAATAGTAATGAACAACATTACGAAACTTTTTTCGATAGACTTTCTCTTGAAATCATATCTGATAATAAGTGCTATTACTATGTAAATGTAATTAGTAAATTGTGACAATAATTAGCAACTAAAATATGTTGATAGGTGCGGGAAGCGTTAGCAAAAGACACGGGTTTAAGTGTGAGAGTAGTACAAGTCTGGTTTCAAAATCAACGGGCCAAAATGAAGAAACTTCAGCGAAAGGCGAAGCAAGACACGGACTCTAAAGGAGACAAAGACTCCAAAGACAAGGAAGAAAAGCACAAAAGTGATACATCGTCTTCTGAGCCATCTGGCCATTATTTTGAAGGCCAGTCTGATGACCCATTCACACCTTCTGGTTCCCAACCTCTTAACCCAAACATGCCCTACTCACCTGAAGGTAAATACTCAAACCTCCATCTTCTTTTATAAGCACTTTCTTTCATTTGCGATTTGATTCCCCTAATTTCATCTCATTCTCAAGAAAACAATCTTCCTCATAGAAATATTCATTTGTACCCACATACATTGCATAACTATACTGGCAGCTTAATTGGAAAGTTTTGGGAGTGAAAGCTAACTGACGAAACAGAATGTAATTTTATTTGTGTTTGAACAGGAGAGAGTTTCTGCAGCTCTGAGTTGTCGTTGGATGACAGTACGGGATTAGAGCCACTGGACGATTCCGGAACTGAATTGCACAACCTGGAGAACCCATCGCACCACCCGGCGCCAACAGAACTCTTGCCTTCCTACAGTCAAATCAATCCCATCGACAAACTGTATCTGATGCAAAACTCTTATTTTACCGACCCCTGAGATCCGGCAGTGCAGTAGAATAGAAAATACTACGATTACGATATAAAACTACAACAGAGACATACAGATACACGTATAAGAATATATAGATCTTGCACACACACACACAGTTATTCTTATTATTATTATCTCCACCGAATACTTCTACTACTACATATACATTCAATACAACTATGTGCTATTGTAAGGAATAGGAAATGTAGCAGCTTTACTACATCCCACCCTCTCTCACACTTTATACTCCTATTGCCCTTATACACTTTTCCTTTCGCCATGTAGTAGCTCTATGTACTTCAATGGAATTCATATTCACTTTTAGTTGCATGGTCTGCGTCTGTCTCTCTCTCTCTATCTCTGCCTTTTTTCAACAATCGCAAGACTAGCAGCAATAGTCTGTGTAGTCTTAGTCATATATAGTCCCCCACGATGTTGATCTGTATGCCAGGCCTACGCCAAAGCCAAAAGAACGGCATGACATGAAATTGTAAAGTGTATTTCGACATAAGAGCATGACATAGGTGAATCCAACCATCCAGTTTTACTCGGCTCTTGGACTTTCACATGCACTAGAAGATTCTTAAACGATCTTCTTTGCTTCACAAATATAAAAACTCAGCTGTACTCCACTGCCCCTTCTTTTAAAGGCCAGCCGGGTTAAATCACACACTGTTTTATCAACCAGCCTCAATATCTTATTCTGTGATTTGCTCCTCAGAATAACTTAATCGCATCTCAAGACTTTTGTACTCGTGTTGGTCTTAGCGTCTTAAGAAACTCAGTCAGACAAGCCTGCAGCACACGTCATTTCATTTTGGCCTAAACTTTTCTTTTAAACTTTTTATGTTTGTTGTAACCGGCACAAGTTTATTTGGCTTCATACACTTAGGTCGTGTATTTTCATATACTTTCACAATACTCAGAGTTGCCACCATATACATGTACAATATATGTACAGTAGACAAACTAATACTTCTACCTACATATACCACATGTTATAGTTAGTATGTAGTATATTTATTTTATCGTCTAAAATGCCTCTGTAGTCTCAGTTAGACATGGAATATAGAGGTAGACATGAAACAGGCAAGCACACATGTTCGTAATAATAATGCTAATTCAGAACACATCTATTCTATTCTAGAGTGAAAGTACCTATAGGTAGGTACTTATATTGGTAGTGCAAAGATAGGTACATGTTTTTATTTACATATGTATACAAAAACTAACCCAAAAACTAACAAAAGCAGAAGCACACAAAGAATGCTCATTATTCAGGCAGAAAACGGCACACCATAATATTTGCAATATGTATACAGACAGAGACTCTTTGCCTATAACTTAGATTTATATGTACACACTACACCATCACCAGTTTTAACGAAACAAGCGAAAAGTTAAGCTTACAATATATTTTCGATAGTCAAATGAGTTTTGGTTTCGACTTTCGGATGTGAGCTTTTAAAAACATGTGTGAAACATATTTGGCACACAGCAAACAAGACTAGGTTGCATATACTGCAGACTGCACTGACATAATAATATTTGTACTGTACTGTACGGCATAGTGTGGACTACAATTACAACACACCACAAAAGAGTGGAAAGTTCGCTAGTGCAGAAGCTCACTCAGATTCGATCTCAGACACTAGAACAATCCTTTTAATTCCGTGTTACATACAGACAGATTCGGTGGGATCGGCAACTAATACTACTTTTGCGATTGATATTTTACAACAATACCCAATGCGATGTATCTAGTTCTCCTAATGGTAGTAACTTATTCCAAAAAGTTTAAAAATTG
The DNA here is from genome assembly GCA_034694085.1 of Pogonognathellus longicornis. Classification (NCBI taxonomy): domain Eukaryota; kingdom Metazoa; phylum Arthropoda; class Collembola; order Entomobryomorpha; family Tomoceridae; genus Pogonognathellus; species Pogonognathellus longicornis. The sequence goes on from JAQFYB010000222.1 coordinate 17,245, forward strand.
CATGGAAGGACATTTACAAAACTGATTGACAAGACTTTAGAGAGAGAGAGAGTGGAGAGAGAGAGATGCACAAGACACTTACATACAACTAATCTTAAGTTATGTAATTTTATTTTTATCCCTGACACAATACCATTATATAAACACATGGGAGTCAACTTTCTAAACTATTTTCTATTGCAGATTTATGAATGTCATGTTATTTCATGTAGGAATAATACATAATACACACAATAATAAATTATGGGTGTTCTGCTTTTAACACTGATGACCGTCTGCTTGATCCTTCACCGTCCTGATGACATTTATGTAATTACAAAGTAGATGCCATTACACCATGTACAAATTATTTCTTCTGTTACAAGTTTATCTTTTAAAAGCATATTCTTACGTTCATTTATTTCAAACAAAATAGAAAGTATGGTGAAAGCAGGTTGAATATTTGTATTCAACACAATTTTCTAATAAACTAAAACTGCACTTTGTGTATCTTGTACTTTGTCAATGTATTTATTTGGTTTACAGCAGGAACTAAAACAAAATTCCGTTGTGCTTACTAAACTTTTATTACTCTTTTGGTGTAATATTAAAAATAAGATGTTTCTGGATGTAAATTATTACTAACTTTAGTTGTATGTATTTACGTGTGCAAAAAATTAATGATCCGTTTATTTTAATGTTAGTGAAATAATCCGTATTTAATGTGGTGTTATATAGGAAATAAACATTATTTGACGTAATAGGCAATTAATTTTTTCGTCTATCTTAATGCAGCCAGATTCCAACATTTAATGAAAATTAAGTTTTTTCAACTTATAGGTAAACCGATACATTACAACGGAATTTATTATAATTTAAGGCTTACTTATTACTTACAACTTACATACCACGCTCAGCAATATTTGTGTCACAAAACTGGTTCAATATAATTTTTTTATCGTAAGATAGAATCAGCATGAACCCAATTTAAATAAACCATACTATAAAAAATAAATCAGATGCAACATGAGTTCACTGCTTAGAATGCACAGATTCTTTTCTAGCAGCGTCTTGTAGAAGTTGCGTATCCACTTCGTCTGCAGGCAACTGTACATACCGGATGACACTACCACGAATGAAACAATTCTTCACTGACAGCTAAAAATACATAAAAAAAGCTTTTAAATAACAGTGATATTAATAAAGTAATAATATATCAAGGTATTTGGCCAGTCGGCAATTTTGGAAATTTCACCCCACATCTCACACATCGATGAAAATGAGAAACCTAGAACGTACACTAGTAGTTCTATGTAGGTTTCACATAATATAACATATCATTAATTCTTGAACGTAATAATATAATTATTTACCATGTGAGGGTATTTATCTGGATCTGTCACGCTAATTTCAGTCATTTTCAAATTAAGATACTGATCTACGGAATGTAAGGTCCCACATATCCTGAAATAAAATTACATTCAACAACGATTAATTACATATTTTTATATTTTCAATACCAAACATTCAATACTTGTTCCTTATTACTTAAAATGAAACATCGGATGAAAGTTAAGATTTTTTGTTATTAAAGAATTCTTACGACAGGTCATTTTTTAACTCAACGACAACTTCCTTCCCGATAAGTGATTTGAAAAACGAATAGAACAGCTATTTAAAACCATAAAAATTTAATAATTAGAATTAAGCCCATAAGCAACCAACATGATAACAAATAATTTGATCATGGTGTATGTAATCAATGCAAAGATAAGATGTCTTAAGATGTCTTATAATATACACTTATGAGATAATGTGAACCATTTCGATTTATAAGCAAAAAACATGCATGTTTTTTTCGCATGAAACTGCAAGAATGTACATCTGAAAGGCTTTATTTTAAAACGTACATTGCAATTTTTATTAGATCGAATTGTTGGCAGGTTGTGGCTTGTGACCGACTGTTTATAGTTGATAGTTAACTTTGCATTGCATATATAATATATCTCATCCATTTTTCGACTAAATACAAAATAAACTGTTTTATTTAACAGGGGGTAGGTATTACGGCTAACAATTTTCCGCTGCATAAATCCAGATCCAGGCGGTATTACAATAAACAATTCGACATAATAAAAATTGCAATCCCTAAAACATGTACGTTCTTCGCTTATCAAAACCGTCACCGTTCATAGTTGATAATCTGGCCTAATTAAGCATCCCGACAATTCGACAAAATCTGAAATCAGTTAAAAAATAGTTAATAACAAATACAGTTACCGAGAGCTAGCTTTATGAAAACGAATTTGATATTAATTGGGTGGTTTATTAATTATTTAATTCAATGCTTATTTAGTCCATTATGAAAAGTTGAAAGTACTGCCTGCTATTAAAATTGTTATCTTTTTTTAAACATAACATAACAAACAAAAAAAAAGTTAAATGAGAAACTGACAGACTGCACTGTTCTCCCTGGACTCAAAATACGGCCATAAAGTTTGAATAATTACCATCTTTAACTGTCAATCAAGTACCACGATGGTTAACTTTAGAAACTGAGTTAAATTACGATTAGAATTTCGGAATTAATTAATTTCGAATATAAATGACGAGCTTTGCCCGCTCAGATTCTGTTTTGTATATCCCGCTGATTCTAGCGTTTCGTACAAATAAATGTAAGAAATGTAGCCGCAAACCCCAACACCAAAAATATTGAATTAAGTAGCGGCAGCTACTTTATAGAAATGATTTGTCCGTCTGCGTAATTCTTCCATGAAAAAATTATGTAGGTGTAATTTATTATTAAAAAACATAAAATAAAAATCAAGCTAAAATGTTTGTCAATTAATACGTGTCACCGTTTCCAGTAACTAAATTGGCCATATTTTACTAATTTGACTCCAACAAGCTTTGCCAAACTTCTCTTAATCATAATTATGATTATGGGTAATTCCAAGGCCGTATTCAGAAATCGATTTTGAGGGGACCAAATCCAAGCATGAGATAGAAATGTGTCTATAATCGCGCTCAAAACTTGGACAAATTAATTGGTCTCAAAATCAACATAAAATGCGCTTAAATTTTCGCGATCTTTTGCCCTTTCAGGAAAAAATAACCTATTTTTTGGGATTTCGGGAGGGCGGGGGGGGGCATTTGGCCGTTCGCTTCCCCCTGAATACAGCTATGGGCAATTCATACATAGCTTTAGGATTAGAGAGAATTTTCTTTTTCCTTTACAATATAACAACCAGCATCGCATTTAATACTTCATAGGCCTGACATACAGATCGAGATCATAGTTGACTATTGACATAGTAATTTAACAACCCATTGCCAAATGGTTTAGGGAGGGGCCACCAACACCAACTTAAAAATTACATTATTATAAAAATGACAATTAGGGACTTTGAAAACTCACCCTTCATGATTCATTAGGTCACGTTGGCCTCCTTGCTTGGTTTAAGAGTAGCCGAAACAAAAGACCCACGTAACTTCATGAAGGGTGATTTTCCAAAGTCCACTATCGCAAAAAATTGAGCCAATTTATGCAAAATTCAACTAAAATTTAAAAAAATGTAATTTTTTACTTGAATTGCTGTCTCTATTCCATGTTTTCTCAATGGTTTTGTTTTTGTTTGACCATTTTGTGTTCATTTGGATTTTTCGGCTTTTAGCCTCATCATTGACTCTTAAATGCGGCAACTTTAAAATTTAGTTGCAACTTTTGCAAGTCACATAGTCTGAGTGTCAGAATTTGATGTCCGGCACAGTCAACATTCATTAATTCACAATTCTAACAGTGTCAGGCTGTCAGTTTTGTTTATTATTCAGTAAAAATCAGTATACAGATCGTCTATTCGAGATTGCAAAATACTTGAACATTGACGATTGTCATCAACCGTAAAAAAGGTAACATATTTAACGACAACTTTCATTAAACATAGTTGATAGTTGATAGTTTTAGTGAGTACATTTTATTTTACAAAATATAATAATTAATTTTATACATTAATATATAAAATCATATATATATATATATACATATTTATGATTTTACAGTACATCGAGACGAGATGTCCCTTTCACTAATGAAACCAACTGGCAGTGGGTTCGATAAGTTCAGTTACTCTGAAATTGGAAATGAACCTTTTAAGCGTCACTTCAGTCCTTACAGTGATAATGGGGGGTAAGTCAAATTATTACTGGTGCCTGGAAATTAATAAATCCAGAGCCATCAAGATTTGTATATTTTCATTTTGCTAAAGATGTCAGAAGACGTTACGTGAACAAGAAATAATATTTAAGACTATTGCCTACTTCTTACTACCGTACTAACAAAATTAGTAACACTCATCAAAATGATTTTTTTGGTAATTTAGGAGTATTGTGGCTATTGGTGGTAAAGGATTTGTCGTTATCGCGTCGGATACTCGTTTGAGCACTGGATACAGTATTCTAACTCGTGATCAGCCCAAGCTAACCACACTAAATAATTCAACTGTGTTGGGTTGTTCCGGATGTTGGTGTGACGTCTTGAGTCTTACCAGGCTCATTTCTGTTAAAATGAAGGTAGAGTGCAATTTTAGTAATGTTCATTAACATTAAATTAAAGTTAAGTTTGAGTTGACTGATACAAAAGCATCAGGTTGAGATTTTCCTAAAGAATTCTTAATATTTTGTATTACATAATTGTAGTTGTACAAGCATGAGCACCAGAAGGAAATGAACACCGGAGCTGTGGCTCAAATGCTTGTTACTTTGCTTTACAACAAGCGATTCTTCCCCTACTATGTCTCCAATGTAGTTGCTGGATTGGACGAGACCGGACATGGTGTTGTGTACAGCTACGACCCAGTTGGCCACTGCTCAAAGGAGACTTTTCATGCTGGAGGATCCTCCGGTGCCCTTTTGCAACCCCTTCTAGACAGTCAGGTTTGTACACCACTTTTAAAGTTAACAATGGAAAAAACTGAAATAAAGAAGTTTGATTGATATTCAAACCACCATTGAAGTGACTATAGCCAATAGCCACTACGTGGACTTTACCCCAACACAATCAATTTTTATGACAAGCTATTTTACGAAACATTATTTTTATAACAATTCGAACTTTTTATATAAAATATCACTGTAGTTCATTTTGTATAATTTTGAGTATGCAAATTAGTTTAAAAAAAATCCATATTGGCTATTTTTTTCATGAATATAAATATGAAACTGAATGTTTTAGAATAGGTACTGCTTATTAGGTATTATTAGGTATTTATTCAGTGACATAATGCAATAACAATTTCTTGTTCTTGTTTAACAATTTATATTCTGTCTGAGTAGTTAAAACGACAGAGTTGAAGCGAAATATAATTAATATATCGACTAGAAGGGGCATACCCTGTCAACAGATTTAAAAAAGAATAGTAGAGTAGAAAAGAGAAGTAGAAGATTTTAACTTTTAAGGTTGTATGCGTTTTTTTTCCTTGTTGATTTCAAACTCCACTCAATATTGGGTCAGGTACTGACAAAGAACTTACAATGTTACAATTAGCCTTTTTTGCCCTTGGTTAAACCAAGATTTATATGTGGAAGAGAGTTCTTGTAGCTGGTTTTGGTTAAACGGACAAATCAGCCATTTTTAATAAGACCTCTGACCTCTACAGGTCTAAAACGATTTTATGGACTAAATTGTTGATTGTAGGTTAAATAATTAACATTAAGTAACTGGTGATACTGATTTTTGGCATCGAAATGTCAATGTGTCTGGATATTGATCTATCTATCCCCTATCTGTGTGTCGTGTGTGCATTGCGTCACATTTGTGCCGGTTAGCTCTGTAGTACCTCTAATTTGATTGATTACATCCGTTGAATGGTTTATATTTAATTTAGGTTGGACATCGCAACATGGCAATAATACCCACGGAGCCTTTATCTCTCGAACAGGCAGTGAAGATCACTAAAGATGTATTTATTTCTGCTGCCGAGAGAGACATCCTTACTGGTGATGGCGTTCTTCTCAAGATTATCACCAAGGACGGAATCACGGAAGAACGTTTCCCCCTGAGGATTGATTAAATTCTGAATATGAGGATTTGAAGCGCTACATTTTATACTATTAAATATTTCATTATTTACTATTTGAATTAGCTTCATATAATATAATAAATATTATGTAAATTGTCCCTGCTGGAGAAAATTAAATTAAAATAAAATATTTGTAAAATATACATTTCATGTTTGTAAAATAATGTAGGTATTACCTAGACGCAATTTTTTTTCATACAGACAGTCCCAAATCCCAAGTTTACAGGTTATGCGGCCAGCTTTTATCATTTCATTTTAGGTGAGGTGTAAACGGGCAGATATTTTGCAACTCTATTTAACTAACCACGAACCCATCCCTCCGAATCGAAATAACAAAGTTCAAGGCTTACCTAACCCGTCCGAACTCGAAAAGTTCAAACCAGACGCTAACACAGGGAGCTTCCGATACTTACATTTAGTAAAAGTACTACCTAATTGAAAACTATTCACCAAGCGAATGATGGGGATCAAGCAATAAGCTAATAAATAATATAATATTTATAAACCGTTTATTGTGGGTAAAATACTTTAATCAGTGTTTATATAGTTTAAAAAGAGCCAACATTTTATTTCACGAGAGTAAAGTATTTATTCAGTGCTTATTTCCTATTACAATACAACCATAATTTATAATAATTCTTATGATTTCTATACACTTCATAACTAGTAGCATTAACGTGGCACTCACATTGATTACATTATATTATATATTTTTCGATAGTACACCTGATATAGTAGTACACTAATGTTATTATTAGTAGCTCTTCTCTGCTGCGTCGTAAAGTTATTACACAGTTTATGATTATTTTTCAAAAATTTAGTACAAAAATTTAGATGCTCTTAGAGCTAAAAGGAATTTGATGAACGAGGCGCCCCTCAGGAAAGATCCAAAAATTCGAAACTGAATTATTAGATTTATTTCTTTCCAGGGGGCAACAAGGGTTGTCCCCGATCTTTTCCACGTAATTTCATTCCGATTTGCTTCTCAATCTTCCCCAAAACCATTTGATTCGGTATTCCTTTTCCGGCCTCATAATCTGCAAAATTATTACAATTAATTATTAGATATTATATTTCGGAACCATTGATACTGCATACTGATTGTAACATTTTATCCAAGCATCACTAAAACTGTCGCTCACGTCACTTTTTTATTACAAGTATGATTATAAGTATAAGAATTTTTTATTTTAAAAAAACATTCATATCGGTTGGTAAGTTTAGATGTGGGCCGAACACCGATTTGCAACCCCCTTTTTACCCGGCATCCCCGAAACGGGCACAAGCAGTTATATTTTTATGAAACTAAACCTGTGAATTTATTTTGAAGTAAACCTTTTTTCAATTACAACTCTGCACTGTCTTAATTATTCAACGCCTATTTTAAACACCTCCTGAATCTTGATATCGTTTTTTATTCCCCTTTACCCAAAATTCCCCACTATTCCCACCCTCTTCAGAACAAAACGTTGTACTCTATAATACAAATGTAGATTTCGAAGGAATGCAAAATATTGCAAAATTTGAAATTCCAACATAATGTACAAAATGTCACCATCGAAAATTACGCGTAACGCGAAAAAAGCCAACCTCAACGTAAAATGCATCACAGCGCTTGCGCGAAAATTTTTGCGTTTTACGACAAAATAACCTATTTTGGAGGTGTTTTGGGGAGGGCGCCTACAATATTATATAAACTAACAATTAGCAATACTATATAATAAAATAATAACACAATTAATTACCTTGGATGATTTGAGGCTTCTCACATATTTTCTAGATTAAACAAAAGCAATTGTCACTTTCACCAAATATTAAATTACGGTTATAAAATATTTTAAACTGTTTGCAGCTTAAAAGCTCACCGTTGCCAAATCTTTTTGACTCCAGCCTTTATTTTGACGCCCTTGCATGATCAATTTTCCTACATCAAGGGATACAGTGCCATGTTTCAATTCTTCAGTTTCTCGATCTAAGCGAGCACTGTTCATAGATGTTCCCGCTTGTTTATTTCCACCAGCTCCAAACTTTTGCTGGGTTTCAACAGTTTGCCCGGTTCGTCGAGCAGTGTTCACAGCCTAAAAAGGATGACCATTATTAGTACAATATAGAATCAATGAACATTGAACAATCAATAACATTACACGCAAACGAAAGTATACGATTACCATGATTCATGAATGTTATTTTATGATAATCGTGAGTAATTAACTATTATTATTATCTTAGATGTGGACAGGATTTGGGTTCCGGGGGGCACATTCACAACATGAGGTAAGGCTTAAAGTAGTGCGAAGAGCTTTGGGCCAAAATCTTTCGCGATTTTATGTACTTTTTTTGGTAAAATAGCCTTATCTTCAGGATTTCGGCGGAGGAGGGCAATTGCCCCCCTAGCCAGTAATTGTAAACATAAACTAAAAGATACAAAAGTTAGATGATGTCTTGGGTATTTTTTTCGCTGTCTGCTTAAGTTGCATTTATTTGTAGAGGGTGTGATAATCTAAAAGCTAAAACAATTAATAGTAATTGTGACAGTAGAAACCTATTTAAAAATGCGCACACTTGACCACTTTTAAACAAAGTAACATGTTATTTTTATTTTTCAAATATTAATTTTCCTTTCCAAAATTATCACAGAATAGCTGGCTCCTAAACACCAACAAGAAATGTTTACAACACTTGCAAAATAAATAAATATTTCTAGGAAGTAAAATAATTTAAATACTATTAAAAAGCTGATAAATGTATAAATTGAAATTCTAAGAAAAAATGTGTATGTGTATAAAAATGTACTTGTTAACAATTTTCAAAAGACTTGACAAAGTAGGGCATATTATACGCTCAAAGACGCATTTTTGTTGATATCTAGAGACAAATACTCAAAAGATAACGGGTTGGGTTATCCAACCATGCTAATTAATAAACGTAATATATTTCAATGCGTAAGTGTAAAACTCTGAATTAGTCTGAATCGCCCTATAAACTCACCTTAAAAGCCAATCTAAAGTAGGAGGTAATCTGCTCATATTCATTCATACTGGTCATACTTATACTCATTTTAATTAAATCACGAGCAACTTTACTAATTAAATTTAGTAGTTGTGATAAATACCGACCTGCTCTGTTTTTAAGGCAGACGCTTTGGGAAGTTTCTTTCTCAGAATAGTAACTTCTGTATCCATGATTGATAGTTTATTTGTCTGTTGAGACTGTGCAATATAATTCAATTCAATGGACCGCTTTTGGATATATTGGTAACTTCGCTTCTACTACTGTCCGAACGTCACAGTACACTTCCAAAGTTCGGCTTAATTTTCTCCGACTGTCCAAATCTTAAAACGTGAAACCTGTGATGAGAACCCACAAAAAATAAAATCAGTCATACAATCAATAATTCCTTCATCCTTTAGTTTGCTGACAATCTGGAAAGAAAGTTAATACATAACAGAAAAGTTGTTGGCATTTTAATGAAAAGTTTCATTGACTATATTTTGCAACCAACATACATTATATAACTACATACAATACAAAATGCAAAATATTTAAAGAAACTATGGCTTTGAGTTTGATTGTACTGTACTGTGTGGATTATTCGCTAGTAATCCAGTCGGTTAAATATTTGATACCTTTGTGGGAAAAAATAAATCTTAATACATACAACATAATAATGATTAATGAATAATAAACGTGTTTGTGGCTTGCTTTATTTGCTCACACTGCTCATATTTGTTAGATTTAAAGATGTTGTATGATAATTTTGACGATTAAATGACATAAATAAAAATTTTACACTTCTTTCTGTTGTCTGTTGAATACAATCAGCAATGCAAACAGCAAAGTTTTACAATGAAATGATTATTGTTTGCATGCTTGTTCAACTAAAATAAAATGCATCAACTATTTACTATAATACTCACCAACAAACGAACGACTTGCAAATTGCAGAGTCAAAGAGGTCAAAGGTTGCGGTTGAAGGTACGGATACAGGCACAAGTCCTAAAAATCAAAATATTGCTTATGATGAATATTTACACAGCAAAAGTTGAATGGGAACAGAAGGCTGTCGCGAATAAATAATATTGTTATTACTGGATCGAATCGACTCGAAGAATGTAGAATTTGATAATCGGATAATAATAAGAAAACACGTGATCCGAGGTTTTGTGTGTTGTCTGGGAATACTGCGCTAGTCACGTCACGGCCGGCCCCACTGCAGGTGCAGACTCTTTGACTCTTTGCGACACTGCGAGGCGCGAGGGCAATTTCAATTAAACTTTTGTTCACCTAAAGTGCATAGTGTCAGAGTGTCACTCTAGTCTTTTTTATTCAATCATCATAAAACAAAAAACATTGCAATTGCATGATTGCACATTGCACTAAACTAAAGCCACAAATCAAGTGATTGAGACTTGAGAATTTGAGATGAGACTTGAAACTTGAATTGAAAGACTGACATGAGACAAAACACAATCTGAGAATCTGACTGACTGAAGTCATACTCCGCAAGTCAGGCAGACAACAACGTGATGTCTTCGTGCTAAAATGCTGAATAACCGAATGAAATCCACCCTACTTGGCACTTTGACATTTGACACGCACTAACCCAAAAAGGATTTTCTGGTGGTCTTTCTTATTCTTCCTTAAAAAGTAATAACTATAATAAGGGCCATCGTTCTAAAGGAGGGGATGCGAAACTAAACATGAAGTTAAAAAACTACGTATGGTCTTTGCATGAGATGGGGACAACTGTTTACTTGTAAGGTACAAACTGCAAAGTAAACAATTGTAATTCTTTCTGTTTGCGAATAAGACAATAGACAATTCATTTAATGTTATGTTTTTTATTTTTATATATCTCATAATTCGTCTTTGCATTATCATATTATGATTACATAGCAAACAGTGAAAAGCTTACAAAGCGTATCAATATAATTTTTATACTTTATGTTCTCCTCAATTTTTCACAACGTAAATCATTTGAATCAGTAGCAATAAATTAATGCCTTTTTATGATGTATGAGCCTATTTTGAAAAGCGCTACACGAAATTGAACCGTCAACAAAATAAAATGTTACTAAAAATGTACTGCTTACTGCTTATAATAATAATATTAATTATACACATTATGTTGTTAATACATACATCTAAATATCGAAAACTCATTATGCTCATTTCTCTTCGCTAAATCAATGTCACTGACTGATTGCATAAAATTATACATTCAAGGTTTGTGCTATTAGATCAGCATACTTGTATTGTATTATACATATTCATGATCCATCTATACTACTGATACAACATCGATAAATAACTGAAAATATAGTGCGATGAGCTTTGAAACTGGACACTGCACATATGAGTGTAAATGCGTTTAGTCTTATAGTCCAGCCAGGCAAAGTGGACTTTGGTCCAGGCCTCAAGAAGACTAATTCCTATACTTCTATTTAGTAAGCGATCGCAAAATATTTATTTTGTTTATCGAAGCAATAAAAAGCACTGTTAATAAATATGTGTTATACGCCATGAGGTGAGGTAGGTCCTTATTATCTCAACCACAATTATAATACTTCTTTACTTTGCATTTGTTACAGATATTTATTGCATGTTTTCAACTAAACTGTATTTTCGAAATTCGGTCAGGCAGGTTATGTTGTTAGATACTGTAATTTTCTAACTATACAGCATCATTGCTATTAGAATATGGATTTTGGATATGGCCTTATCCAAAGTGGTCACTTGTTTGTAAATATCTAATAGCTGACAAATGTGGCTAGTTATCGCATATATTTTATATATTATATAATTTTTAACTGTAAAGCTTTATATAGGGTTATTTGAAGTGTATATTGTACATAGGTAGTATTCAACAGGCAGTTTCCGGTTATTATGTCTTTCTATATTCTGTAGGATTAGATAGCCCAATTGCTTATGTCGATATTGGGTAGGAAGAGAAACCAACCCCTGCCCTGGCGTGAGTTTGTAATATAATTACATTAAAAGTTTATTGGTATAGGTAACTAGATTACAATTGCATATACTTTAGTAGATAGCCTGTAACTGAGAAGAAGGCAATTTATTTAGCATGTGTAGTATATTATTATTATTTCACTATCTGTATATTAGGCTCGACTCAAATAATAATTGTGGACCATATTATACACACATTAGATTATATTAATCTTATAAAGTGTTTTTAATTACTGACTATAGCATCAGAAACTTATATCGTCATCAAGACTTATTATTCTACATAATATTCTTCACTTTGGATTTATTCAGTAGTACAACCAGACGAGCAAAGTTGGCCGACAACTTCGAAAGTTCTTTTAACTCCACAGTTCGTAATGGCAGTGAAAGTTTCTCGGCGAAAAGTTTGGAGGACTCCGGTATCTCTTCAGCCGGTAAATGGACCAAAGAGTCATTCACGTAAAGAACAACGGATCCACGCTCTTCTGGCACGGTTATCGTTTGATAACGGAAAGACGCGTCACGTTCCATTCTCTATTCACATAAAGCAAATATTTTATACATTCATAGAGTTTGTAGTTTGTACACATCTAATATATATCACTATTAATTATCACTTATCAGTAAAGCATTTATAAGCATAGTCATAGTAAGTAAATATAACTTAATATAATGTGAAATGAAGTAGTCGTGTCTTGGGAAGTGAGAAAAGTGTCCAAGTATCAACTCCAGCAAAGAAAACAAAGCCTGAATTATTATTTATTAGTCTCTTTCATGCAAGTGTTTTGTATCAAGTATTTTTATCATATACATTTTATACATAGTACAAGAGTACAAGTACAACCCTCATATTATATAATTCACAAAGAAGCAAACCAGACAAGGTGTTTAGTGTATCATGCAATACACGTAGGTTGACTGGTAAGTATGGGTGGGGTACACGATTGCTGACTATGTTTTAACTTAATGCATACAGGACATGCAAGCTAAACAAGGAATCGTTTACTGAATAGCATAATGTTATTGCAACTTATGTCTAATAAGTCTATAGATATATACAGAAAACCTAGTCCAATTTCCAACTATATTATTACATGAGCATTATTATTTATCGCTTCGTCTCTTTCACGATGTTATGTAATGCTACACAGTTAGGATTTGAAGAAGACGAACAGACTTTCACTATATATAGCATTAAAATAATATAGCATTACATTTTATTATTCACAAGAATAGCTTATCTAAACATGCAGAATCCCGTATGAGCCTATATATGTATGCAGTTAGTAACACGTTTAAACAGTTATCTTTTACGATACCTTGATAATATCTTGCGAGTCTTTTCCAGATGATACACAAATGATATCCGGTGAGGCCATGTTCACATAGTGAGTTAGATGCTTATCTCCAGGTACCTGTCATAAGAATTATACTTGTTCATGTCTAAATAAGAAAATAAGTATAGATTTTCTGGAATTTAAAGCTGTGAGTATTAGTTGGGGATTCAATTTGCACAGAGCAAGCAATAATTACAGTACAGAGTATACCTAATACCTTAATTGGACTGCAAGGGTATTCTGGAAATGTATTTGCCACGCATCGAGCACCAAGTTCATTTGTGTAATCTGAGATCCCAACAAATAGTTCTCTTCCTGCAATGAATCAATCAATTCACATTTTGAACATGTAATACGAACCTCTAATAATAGAAATAATACACAAAACAAGTTTATTTAGGGTATGGTAGACACAGATAGGTCTTCAAAGGGTTAATTAAGTCTGTTTCTACACGGTACATTATAGTTTCTAGTATAGCTACAAAGATCCACACTAGAAAGTAGTATTACAAGGACAGTTTTAATGTTAAATCATACACATAAACCTTAAACTCACACATACAACTTTTACAGGCATTATGCAAACTATGTATTAGCTAACTATATTTAAAAATTAATTGATGATAACAATTTCTACGAACAAAGTGACGAACCTGTAAATAATATATCGGCTCCCTCTACGTGTGCCTTGTCTTCCTTCACTTCTACCACAGGAATATCCAATTCTTTTTTCAATACAGTCCTTATGGTACTGACCTGGCGGGCAAATCATATTTCGTTAATTGTAAACACAACAACAACTTGACTATTACAACTTGCAACAACAAACTTCCTTCGTCCAAAGGTTAAGGGTTAATAGATTGACACTAATTAGCAAATTATTTATTAACGCACTTTCTTTGCCATTTTAAAGGTGAAAGTCAAAGTGAAAGCAATCTATTTGTTTTTGCGCTGTCAAGTTGTTATGATACAGCTAAAGAATATTATAAATTCATTCATACATTCACAGTACAATTATTACACTTGCCTACACGACTTCTCAAGTCTTGCGATTTTTCGTTCTACATGTCACATGTATTGATGTATTATTATTTATTATAGAAATTGGACAACTTTAATTAACTTTTATTCGTCACTTACTTCTATTTGTCTGGATTTGCTTTTTGGACGTGTGATAAGTCCCATCCCGTTTAGTACGAAGGCAACATCACCCACAAACGGAGACTGATCCGGGGGAAGTTCGACTACATCCTGGAATAAAAGAAAGACACATTTTTACTATCGGGTAAGAAAAGAAAAAGAACTAAGACACTTTCTTAGAAATTTTGTCGTTTTTTCAATTCACTTTTAAAATACAATCACACAAACATTTAAGCAAATGTGAAAATGAGATTATAATAGTTTTACAACCAACAACGTACCAGACCAATTTCTCGCAAAACCGTCACCAAAGTCTCGAATTCTGCTCTACATTTATTTAAATCGATTTTGGCAGCTAACAGTGGGTTTATATTGAGGCATTCGGGATAAAGACAGTCAGGAATTCGTGACACTATTGCTTCCGTGTAACGAAAAGTTGACGCCGCGTCACCCCCAGAAATTGACATTTTCAGCTTTCACGCAATAAACACCTACCCTCGAAGTTTATTAAAGTTTAATAAGCTTACTGCAGCTAAAATCACAAAGTGGAATGAATCGTGGTTATCGATGTAGGAATATACCAATTACTGTCAATGTCTCGTAGCTCTATAAAATATTTTATTATTTGCCGTGAACGCAACGTCACAAAATATGGAATGGACTTAGAGGAATGAATTAAGAGAATTTTCTGTTTTTTTAATTGTAGTAGTTCGTTCGTGTCGAATGCAATATAATTGTTTTGATTACCAGTGGCTACATACTACAGCTACTGTGCAGTATTCTACAACGGTTCATAGTGCGTGCCTTACTAATCATATTTTCAGACATAAGTTCCCAGTTCATAAGCTTTTATAAATAAGTATGCCGTATATATAGCTTGACAACTTGTACATTGAAGAAATGTGTAATTTGGTATATAGTTGTAGAGTATTATATTGTCCAAAATGTCCTATTATTTATAATGGTACTTAGGTATACTTATGTAAAGCTATTAAGACATCAACATCAAACTATGTGGCAAAACCCATGTAGTTTGCATGTTACGTTGTACAGTACACGATTTCTTCTTTGCAATTGGACGACTAATTAAGTCTAAGAGTTAATAATATGTACTACTACATGACACAGCTTGACTGACTTGCTAGTTTCAATTGTTTTTGTTCTGTATATGACCTCATCCCAAACATAAACTTTGCTTGTATTGCATTTATATCTGTATGTATGTAGCAAAGGCAAATCAAAGGCAGTACAAACTCTACAAACTGCACATTCACATAACTCGGCAGACCACAGGATTTATTATAGTTCGCAGACAAGGCAAATAGCCAATTGAGCTTCTGATTAGAGCTTTAATTCTGATCTGTTCACTTTCAGACTGAATCTGACTCTTATTAAAGGAAGTCCAGGCTCCAGACACTCAAGTAGTAGAACTGAATTACAATTATTACATCACTATTGCACTATGGTTATGGAGTATTGAAAACCAAAATAAATGTATAGTATTTACCCTCGTGTCACTCTTATCAAATCAAATGTCACTTTTACTTAGGGGATGAAGCAAATTATATAAATAAATTGTAATTCTAAGTTATGTATAATACTAAATAATACTGTTTTGGTAATATATTCTATAACTTGACTTGCTTGACTAGATTGGATCACATTTATAAAAGGTCTTTGCATAAACAGCAATTCATCTCATGTCTGTTTACTAAATGGGAGATTGTGGGATAAATAGAGTAGTAGCCGAGATAAAGACAGAGAGGTCAAACAAGAGAGTCAGACAAACAAATCACATTTGGCAAATTAATCTTCTACTGGGTTATGGTCTTGCGTTTGTATGGACTTTCGGAGGGTCTGTTTGGGGTGAGTGACTGTGAATGGAGAATAGCTCATGAAATTCACTACCAACCAAACCGAGTAGGGAGTCCGGGTCCGGAGTATATACACAGAAACACACACTTTTACACGAACTACTAAATACTAGTAAACACACACACAAATACCAAGTGTGAACTTGGGATTATCAACACGACAGAATGATATTATGCGGGGGTAACGGAGACACAAGAGCAGCCGTCTCGACTGACGGTAGGAAGGAAAGGAACTGAGTCTGGTGGAGTTGGAGCTACTGCGGCGGAGAGTAAATAAAAGAAGATTATATCGTAGAAATAAAGTGGAGTAGTAGAGAACAGCCCCAGAGTTTACACTTCCACTCCAGAGCAGTCTAACAGTTTTTGAACTTCACTCCCGTTTCTTGCCTCTACATTGCACTTGGTTCTGTCGAGTAGATATGTGGTCATAAACGAAGTATAAGAGACTTTGAACCCAGTTTCCAGCAGTAAAGAGGAAAAGACGAGCAAGGAAGCATTTGGAGACAATTGTTCTTTTGTAGAATCAGTCTCACAGGGAACATAGACAATAAGATCAGACGAACAGACTACAAGAATGCAACACTCTCATTCACACAATATAGCACAATTTCATTTTAGATAGTGATACGGGTGAACATAGCAATAGTAATGTATTTTCATTGGTTGGGGTATTTTCTTGCACGTATACAGTGCAACATAAAGTGAAAAGAAAAAAGAGCACATAAAGTTGTTATTTGCAGTAGTACGTGTGTATAGAGAAACAAAACAAAACGACGACCTAAGGAAAACCAACTGCAGCAGTTGTTATTGTAGCCTTGTTGTGTGTATAGAATAGGAGTATTCTGTCTGGGTATTTTGTATACTGGAGAAAAGTGAATGCAGCCACCATTCACGAAGTAGTAGTGCCTAGTGTAGAGAACTAGAGCAACTCAAGTTGAAGAGATATGCCCATAAACAATGACAACAAGAGAATGGAACAAGGAAATAAGAACTGAGTCGGCAATCGTGTTGCATGGAAATACCTAAAATATTTCCCCTCTTTTCGCTCTTTACTTCGCTTTTGTTATCCCGTCGTCCCTATGTCCTTATGTAAGACGTTATATGCAACACAAAATTATTATTATATACAAATATTACACAATAGTCGAGCTGTTTAGGTTTGGATTTTGGATAGGAAGTGGGTAGCTGCTACCTTGTTTAGTAATACATATACATACATGTAGACACATCATATTTCCATATAGCAATCATATAGTCGTCGTACAGAGCACAGAAACATCCACATCACAGCATTACGGGGTTGTTTGTTACGGTTCTTTATTCTTTACATCGTTTGTAGTATGTGGGCACTACTGGGCACATGCAGGAGTAGTGTTATGTTATGTTAGTGTGGTGGTATTAGACAAGAGAACGATCCCTTCTTAACTTTGCACGCTAGTATTGCTTTACATGTAAATATGTATGTTGAGATTATGCACTATTGACTATATGGCTTAATGTGTGTGTCGACTGTGGACTGTTAGTTGCTGGAGAGGACGTAACAAAGGGAAAGCACATCAACCGACCAACCAACTGAAGTCAGGAACTACTAACGTATTATATTGTTGTAATGTGCATTAGAGTTTTCGAATAGTGGGCTATAATATAGAATTCTACGAACAGTTCTAAGACAAGACTGCGGCTTTTACTATCATTTATTCAATCGAAAATATCGATCGATCTCTCCGTTTTGTGGCTGACTCCGCCAGTCGTTCTCCGCTACTGTGCCGTTCTGCCGGGTCTCCTACTATCCCGTCCGTGTCAAAGCTAACTACATTCTACCTCGGCACACACACAGGCACACAAACCCAACCAACAGCTACGCTCCGCTAAATTCTAATGTGAAATGTAATACATCTCATGTAATGTAAGTGTAACTAACGCTGCTTGCCTTACTGCTCTAGGCTCTTCGTTCAATCTATCTGTATATACCTAAACAAACTAGACATACAAAATGTGGAGTTTTGGGCTATGCATGGCATTGCCTGTTGGGTCGGGTAGCAGAAATACGGAGCGAGTGCCGTGTGTGTGTGTGGTGGTGGGAAGGAATTCTGGATGCATTTGCCGCACTGAATTACATGACAGCAGCTGCCGTATAGATTTAGTATATGAACGTGAATTGGCCCTAGATGGTTGTTGGCTGTTGGCCTTAACGGTTATACGCTTCTTCTCGCTCACAACAGTCCTCCTCGACTTTTCCTTAATACTTACCTACTTCAAACTACATACATACTTGCTCTTACTTCTACACATACATTTCAGCTTGCTTTCTGCCAATATTTCCTAGAATAATGCATACACACATGTGTCACTGAACTGTGTGTTTTTTGTTGGCCCACTAGTTACTGCAAGGCTACAGGCGTATTGGCTTCTGGAACACCCAATGATATCTTTTCGTCCGAATCGGAGAGTGATAAGATCTTAGAATTGCTGCTGCAAGATAAACAGAAACTCTGCCCGTCTAATTTTCCACATGCATCGGACCTTATGTGAATTCCAGTCTGTCGTCTACCCGCACTCAACTATTCTTTTGGTTTACTCCTCTGGCTCAATTACTTTATACTGTTGAGACACTACTTGGATTGGGTGAAAGAATTGTTTGCATAAGGCTCTTTCACTATTTGTATAAAAAGAAATATGTGCGGCAGAACTGCATGGTACGGATAAATCTAAAACCATAACCCAGACAGTTTTTTATGCCTTTTAGAGATACACACCCTTGTTTGTACATTATTATGCATACTCAATTTATGTACAGCTCATTTCCTTTTAATGCGCAATAAACATGGCAATCAGGGATCAGTGTGTGTCGCAATGATATTAACACATAAAATCTTGTCTTATGAATTAATTATAGCACGTTGGCACCAGACGTCATTTGCCATTCATGTTCTTACTACGATGGAGATAAAAAAGCGTATAGTAAACCCGTCTGGAAAGAGCATCCAGTGAGCGATAAACATTCCAACAGCACTTCACCGCATCACTATTACCCGTCTGCAAATATCGCTCCTACACGATACACGCCCATTTTATTTCATGACCCTGCTTCTGGAGAAAGAGTTGTACAGCCGATGATGTGGGGAATGATTCCGTCTTGGCATAAAGTAAGAACGGGTAATTTATTAATAATCCAAAGCGCATTCTATCATTCATCATCATGTAACGGCATGAATGGCAACAGTATATTGATTTTCCTTCACTCCGAATTCAATTAGGGGGATAGTAAGAATCACAAACTTTCGACCAATAATTGTCGTCTGGAAGGACTAATGGAATCCAAACTGTATAAGAAATCTTTAAGCGAGAGAAAATTTTGCGTTGTTCTGGCTCAAGGGTTTTACGAGTGGAAAACAGTTGGAGCAGATCCAAAGAGTACAAAGCAGCCGTACTTTATATACATGCCACAAGACGACAAGTATGGCGATGAGGTTGGAATGAAAATTAGCGATGACTCAGTATGGAACTCTGCATGTGCAGAGTGGAGTTTAGAAAAAGGATGGACTGGTCCCAAAATTCTCATGATGGCTGGATTGTATGATGTCTGGAAGTCTCCAGAGGTTAGACTTTCAGATATATTCATTCCGTTGGAGCGAATAATGCGTTCGTATATCTGACATTACGTCTTTTTCCACTTTCACAACTTCCCATACTCCTCACGAATAATAATGGCAATAATGCATTAAATATTTCAACAATGCTTGTATCATGTGTTTTCACAGACTAGTGAAAGCAAAGCGTCTTTTTGAACCGCCTAATATAGTAGCTAGTAGTTAATTATCTAATAACATGACAGCTAATAATAATAATGAATTAAATTATGTATCGACATGAAGGGGGAAAATGTATACAATTACACTGTAATTACAATGGAGTCGAACGAGACGCTTTCCTGGCTTCATTGTCGTATGCCTGCCATTTTGGAAACGCCTGAAGAAGTACAAGTAAAGAATATATTATAATGAAAAATTGCATCTTCAGTGTTTTAAACACGAACTTTATATTGAATCAATTAATAAAATGCATGTTTTTAAAAATATTTTGTGCTTTTAATAGAATTGGTTACATCCAGACCCTAAGAAAAGTTCCGCTGAAATTTTAACAATGTTAAAGCAAGCTGGTCAACTAAAGTCTTACACAGTTTCTACTAAAGTTAATAGTTCTCGCTGTCATGATTTGGATTGCGCAAAACCTTTCGTTGTAAAGTAAGTCACAAATACTACATAGGTAATATGCACCTAGGTAGTACAAATGTAATAATATCTTGTGAATACTTTCAAAAGTACCTACTCACATTCAGAAATATAATTTGTTTAAAAATTAATCAGGGAGTCAAAAAGTAAAACCTTTATGGATAATTGGCTTAAAAGATCCGTACCTAAGAATCCCGAATCACAGCCAAAGTCAACGAAGGACAATGACGAAAGTCAAGAGAAAAAACCGAAATTAAATGATTGAAGGAACGCGATTTTCGTTTGACATCTTTGAACAGTAGATTTAACCATCTCAGTTCTAATCAAAATTAATGGTATTGTAGATTTAATTCATTAAAAATATCCAAGCTGCAATTACTCAGCTAAAGCTCAACTTAAAAATATTCCACTACCTCATGGACATTTCATTCCTCCTGTCTTTAAAGTTGTTGTAAAACATCCATGTCAGTATTTAATGATACACTTGTATGTCTGTACTGTAGGTATTCTTGTATACATTTAATGCAATATGCAATTAATGCCAAGTTCGTACAAAATAAATGCATTAGTTAATAGTTGAAATGAACTTGATTGTGACTTTGTTTTTAAGTGTATTGTGTATTTTGTACCAGGATGATTGTTCATCTTGCACCGCTTTCCCTATTAAAAGAAAGTAAAAAGAAACTCCAAGAGCCACATGAAAGGAAGAAAGAGAATTAAAGTGAAAGCGGGAGAGCCGCGAAACCATTTGAATCTGTTCAACTGTCTCCGTTACTTACACTTATACACACCAACAAAAACACATACATACACCGAAGTTGCAATTATTACGGAGTAATTTCATTGTTCATTGTCATTCTGTAGAGTCTTAATATTTCGTAAAAAACTGTTTCTAGAAAAGTGCCCGAATTAAATTTTTGCACTGATAGGTTTATTTCATAGTTAACTTAAAGTTGCAAATATGTTGTCGCCCGGTTCTCAAGCAATCAACGTAGTACTGAGGTGTTACAAACAGAAATTATGTATTCAAACTCTGCCCAATAATATCAATAAATTGCTACGGGGGATTCATGTGTCTTCCTGTTGTCTTGTGGGGAATAGTCATAGGAATCAGTCAAATAGTCCGACCAAAGAACAAATTGAAAACCACAGGAAGACTATAATGGCCAAGAGTCTACCCGCGAGAAAGCCCATAGAAGGCGTGAAAAAAGTTGTTCTTGTAGCTTCGGGGAAAGGGGGTGTGGGTAAATCGACTGTTGCAGGTAAAGCGGACTAATGTTTCAAATTAATTATTGTTTTTACAGGAAATAATTGGCTGAATGCTTATTATGTATGTGTTAATTTTGTATTTTCAATCGTCATTTCTAAATGGACAGCGAACATGGCAGTTTCTTTAAAGCTTTTGTATCCTGATAAGGATGTAAGTTAGCCCTTTTTAATACATAACTACATACTTATTTACATATTATGTAGTGGAGTATTGAGTATTTCATCTTATGGTCTCAAGATATTTACAGATTTCTCTTTTGGACGCTGATGTATTTGGACCGTCTTTGCCCCGCATGATGAATCTGTCAGGAGAACCTGAACTGCACAAAGGCAATAATTACCTATATAAAGTTTTTGTACACTAATTTTCGGTTTTGATAATGTTCATCTGTTAGGTATTCTTATTTAAATAAAGTATTATGATTGATGTTTGTATAGTAATTATATATTTTCTTACAGATGATAGAATGATACCTCTTCAAAACTACGGTATAAAATGGTGAGCTTAGATTAAGATAATTTAATGTTGTATACAACTTTATACAAGTAAAATATAATAATATACCACTATAACAATCTTTAAATAATATTTTGGTTGCAGTATGTCTATGGGATTTCTAGTAAAAGAATCTGACCCAGTCGTTTGGCGCGGATTAATGGTTATGTCTGCTATCGAAAAGTTGGTTCGAGGAGTAAGATGGGGGCCGTCAGATATTTTGGTAGTTGACATGCCGCCTGGAACTGGCGATACTCAACTATCATTCGCTCAAACCGTTGTCGTAGATGGTTAGTCGCAATCATTGATGTTGGAGGAAGTCAAACTGCAAAGTTTTATTTTATCATTATGTTTATGAAACAAGGCTTTTTGTAACTTAGGGGCAGTTATCGTCACAACTCCTCAGCAAGTGGCATTTCAAGATGCCTTAAAGGGAGCAGCAATGTTCAAAAAAGTCAATATACCTGTATTGGGCTATGTGATAAATATGTCATCATATTCGTGTACTCAGTGCGGTTCTGTAACAAAATCTAAATACGCACAAACAATTCCCTCCTTGATACAATCCCAAGATGCAGTCATTCTCGGTGAAATTCCGTTTAGTATAGATGTGAGCGACTCATCAGATGATGGACGCCCTATCGTGTTAGAAAGTTCTACAAATATCCAGGTGACAAATACAGCCATTGAATTTAATGTAGTATAATAAGGTAGCAAAGATTGCTTAAATTCTTCATACTAAAATCTTAACATATACAATGCAATCACTACTAAAGTAGTAATTTTGTTAGGGCAAGAAACAAGTTCGAAAAAAGGAGAATATTTGAATAGTACACTTTATAAATAAAAAATAACAGTTTCGAGACACGAATGGGAAATGAGCACGCTATAAAAATTAGGAGTCAAAATGTAATGTCAAAATGTTCAAAGGTGGTTTACATCTAGTTAATTAAAAATTGATTGGAAGTAATGGAAGGAAAAAAAGTATTTTGATCTTAGAAAGTATTGTAAGATAAAATAGAATGAAAAAAATTGTGTAAGCGGGAAAATTATTAATGAAATTGAGAAAAATTACAATAGTATTAAAATGGAAACGGATTGAGGAGCAATAGAATTGAGAAGAATTGCTCAAATAAGCATTATGTATTAAAATTATTCGAAAAGTGAAATGAAGGGGATTGAAAAAAAGCAAACATTAACCTTCAGAATCAAAACTAACTTCAACAAAATACGTTACGATTAATAATAAATAATTCAACGTTCCACCTGTCTAATGGATCTAGCAAAGACCAGCCTGGCTAGCCTAAAGTCGTATCAATAAAAATCTGGCCTTGATTTGCAAATTATTTGTTTTTATTTAGGCAAAGGAGTTCAAACAAATTGCTGAAGCCGTTTACAAAAGGATACACACAGACGATGCTGAGATGTAAAAGTGTATTTAATTAAATATTATACAAATGGCATAATATTATTATTATTATATTATCCTATATCTATGTTTACAATATTATACAATTAAAGCAAAAATACTGGACTACCTTTTATGACCTCCTAAACTTAAACTTATATGCTAAACATGCATGAATGTCTTTTCTGTGTACCTGCCTTCATTGATAGATTAAAAATAAGAACTTCGTCGATTATTAATGAATAGTAACACACTGTCGTTCTTCTTAAAAATATTATTATAAAAAACACATTATTCAATCCACATTTTTAACATTAAAACGAAAAATTCATTTTCTCAGCTAGAAAAACACATTACATAGTACAGTGTAAACAGTACATATTATGCAATTTTATAATGACTATAACTATATGGCTTAACTCATAAACATGGACATCTTGGTCTTCCTCATAAAAATCGTTCATGAATTATTACAATATGAGAAATACATTCATATTATAACGAAAATTCCATTATGCGGTTGAAATATTTGCACAATGAAGTCAATGAACAATTCATAGTGTACTATGTACGTACGTGTACGTGTAAATGACTGTGGACATGATTTGGGTTTGTGAATCACATTTCAAGTTCCAAATAGGTCAATCTGTAAATTAATGAGTTTTCACGTTTGATTATTTCGTAAACATCGGTTAAATCATTGAATCGTAATAACTGGTTAAATAAATTATTGTAAATGTTCTAAATACCTCGAGGAACATCTTCCTCGTACTGGTATATCATTCCTAGTTCTTTGGCATCAAACAATGACTCACTCATAATGGGTAAAGGATCTTCGCTACTGCAGGTTGCTTCCATGACCTCATCTAAAGCAACTGAAGAACTTGCCCCTATACTTTCTAATAAAAGTAACTCGTTGGAACTATCTGGAGTTAAGGGATGCTTTTCTTCTAATACTTGCTGACATATTGGGGGATCTAAACAATTATCACATTGATCAGCAAGTTGAAATCATTAGCAATTATGATAATTCATATTGTATCACATTTGTCCTTGTTATATACCTGGCATGGGGAAATATTCACCTCGATTGTTCAAGTCTCGGTTGAAACTGTTTTTCTTTCCATCAACATCCGGAATATTTTCAAATGTTATATTAGAAGATTCAGTTAGTCCAGAGTTACAGTTTTCATTTATATAGGGAAAATGTGCAAGGGCTGAAACCTCATCCTATTTAGATAGTTACAGGAATATCTCATTAAAGAATTGTCTTTTCCAGCAAATAAAAGTTGAAATAAATATCGTGACAACCATACCATAATATTTGCCATATTCTCCAGGTTTTCTTTATTGGAGTCATCTTTACTAACAATTACATAGCCTGTTTGACTAATTGTGTCCAAATCAAATAGATTTTCTGTTTCAAGTTGAAGACCATTTAATTCCAGGGTATAAGTTCCAGGAGGTAGGCTGTCATAGCCAATTAGAATATCTAGAAAGTATAGTGCATGACATGAATATATATATTAAACCAATAATCGATTCTTTAAGTAAAATATATTGAAGTATATTAACGGTTTTACCATCGGGACATTCAACTGATTCTGTTGGCACTTGCTGCTCTTGAGGTGGAGCTTCCTTGCAAATATCGTCAATAACTGTGTTTTGTTCTTGTTGCAATTGATTGGCTCGAGCAAGATTGTATTGACCCAAAATACTAGCCACAGCTCTGTCCGTGTCACTCTCCATTGGCATACATAATTCTAATTCGTATAAATTCTCGTTACTTTTTCGTTTCTGGAAATACAAGTGGAATTTTTTAGTTACGATTTCAAAAGCATACAAAGCTACATAGTAGTTGAAAATATGCAGAAATAGGGAAATGAAATAGTTTCATACATAGTTCGGCCTCATTCCTTTACTTTCTTCAGAAATGGTCCACAAATGTCCAGCCCCTCCTCTGGATTTTTCCCCCTTTTTAAAATATGGATTTATACTCAAATTGTGTCTCACAGAATTTTTCCAGCGATCATCTTCCGGTCGGAAAAATGGATACTTATTCCTGAAAACAAAACTCTGTTTTATGATATGTACTTTTACCCGACGAGTAAAAGCACTACACGAATAGGAATAACGTTAGAATTTTGTTATTACGATATCCATTGATATATTTCGGAGACTGTAAGATCTCCAGCTTCAGTGAGGGCCTTTTCTATTAACTCAGTGTATGTGCACCTAGGTTTTCCAGTTTCGTCCACAACAATATCAATGGTCCTTGTTCCATTTTCATCCTCTGTGGTTGTGGTGGCTGAAACGCTTTTTCTTCGCTGTTGCTGCATACGAGGAATTTTAGACGGTCGACGAACATTGCCATTGCCGAAGGTTGAAATTGTGCCGAGAGCAGCAAAAGCTTCAAAATCCACAGAAGAAAATTCGGTCGACTCGACAAGCTCGTAGCGTGCCACATCATCAATGTTACATATATCTCCAGAATCCACAGGGAAAGAATGCTGTGAGACACCAGAATCGTCCATATGACTATGACAAGACTCGTCCATGGCCACACTAAGCTCATTGGACACCGGAAAACTCGTCGACTGAATCGACTGTTGAAGCACATTAGACACCTCGGTGCTGCAACTTGCGCTCGAAGTTGTAACAGTCTCAACAGCTTTCGTCGCCGTTGATGGGGGGTTCTGGTCGTTCTCTTGTTTAAAGAGGGAGTCCAGTCTAAAGTCTAAAAGCCACATTAAGTTCAAATCATCGTTTTCTTTCATTTTCACATATTTTGTCCTTTAGCCACTCAAGGGAAATGGGTCACAATTTAATGTGGTGAAACGGGGAAAGTTGAAAAAGAAAGTTTTGGAGTATTTTAATTATGTAAAATGGAGAAACATCACAACACTGACACAAAAATTATTTAACGCACAATCAAAAATACGCATTTGTGAAAAACTTTTAAACTTTTTTAGTTATACCCGGTTCACCAAAACAAATCGTTCACTTTTACTCATCCAAATACTCATCGTTTCAGTATTAAAGTACCTGTATTAATATTTTCTTTATTTTCTTTTTCATCCAAAGCTTTCTTGGATGCATTTTTAATATATTCTTGAAGCAGCTGATGATGTTCCTCTACACTGATAAACTTAAACTTTTTTGGTTGTTTCGTAGTACGAGGGATTCTCCTTTGTCCACCACCGGTGTCAATCCTCAGTTTTGGTTCACTTTTTCTAACCAGCTTGTCCTTATCCTTTTTCAAAATTGTCTTAGTCTTGGGTGGGTCTTTTTGTCTCTGTGACAATGGTACATCTACATCCGGGTAGCTGACAACGAAAAGTTGTCCTGGGGCATTCTGAGGTAGCTTCTTAGGTGGTTGAGGAGTGATGAAATTATTTACCCGTCCTTTCCACACAACCACTTCAGCCACACAACCCTTACGAGATTTCTTCTCAACCGGCTTAGTATCTTTCGAATTCACAGCAGAGCCATTTAGAGTTTTCAGAGGAACTCGAAATGATAATCCGTCTGTTTTAAATTAAGAAGAAACAAAGAAATGAATCATTTCCGAGTAATGACCGCTGACACATAATATGGATGTAACTCTTTCCAGAAACCGTACAATCGTTAATTGTTTTTAGATAAAATCCCAGGCATAGCCAAGAAGGAAGTTTCCAGAAAAAGAATGCAAGAAACAGGAAAAGAAGTCAAATTATGACTCTTATGTAAAGTCTACTACACTGTCCAATTGTTTTGTTTGTTTCTTCTGACTATAAGGTGACGAAATGTGTGGAAAGCGAATAGAGAGAACAATGCTACGATATACCCAGTAGAGCAAAGAAAGTAAAGATGAATTGATTTGAAGAAAAGTCAGTGACAACAGAGAAACAAGTCGATGATTCCTTGACGTGGTTTGATGCGTTCATGAACCCTACGATATAGCAACTATTGGACTCCTGGAATATGAAGAACATAGACAACCCAAGCAAAGCCACCCATGGACACCACGTCATATCTCAGCTCAGTCATTCTTCCCATCAGCTTTGTATTTTCCAACTAATACTTTCACTAATAGTCCTGGGTCATGAAGACTTCGTTGCTCCTGCCATTTTCACTCTGCACACAATGTTCACGTACTACTTATGTTTGTATATATAATGTGCATATATTCATGTCTTTTCAATTCTAAGTTCTCTCTGTTTGGTCGCCCGTGATATAAAAACTTTCTATGAAAATCGAGGAAGGAGGAAGAAATGAAAAGAGTCGTTGGTCTGTTTTCCTTCAGTCGGAGAGAATTGTCGATCATTTTGGTACCTGTCGGTGCCAAGCCGTGAAATTACTGGTGGAAGGAACGGACCGGATAGACAAAGCTAAGGCAGGCAATTCAGATTGAAAGTCACATCTGATCGATATCAACCGAATCAACTACAACAAATAGCTAGGGTACCTTACGGGCTTTGAGCACCTCAGATGCATACTTATATACATATATTCCACTGCACTGACAGAACATGAAATAATATCACGGTGCAAACGATCAAGAAATGCCTATCTATCTTATTATTGTACTTAGTCATTTCAATGCTATAATATTGCTCATGTTCATGTGAATAAATATATGGGGTCTGATGGAGGAAATAACCCTAACAATGCTCATTGTCAGTATCTGTACCCTGTACCAAGCCGTGTACCTGGCCCTGCTAGTCATATCTCATGTCATGCCACAAATACACTGCACTGCCTCCTTGACTATTATGCGATAAATACATCTACTTTCTACTCTTCTCCCTGCTTGTTGTGCGACGACGGCTGCACATTGCACACAGTTTACAGTTCGGAAGAACATTCAATAAAGTAAGGAAGGGATTGGAGGGATGATCCAGAATAACAGTACAGTATTGCCCCAAATAAAATGCATGTTTAGCTACTTCTTACCAGGCAGAGGAAAAATGGAAGCTTAATGAACTAACTAAGCTCTTGAGCGTATCATGTATTAGTTCGGTAAGATTGTAGATCTGGAACTTGGAGCGAATCAGATTCTACCAAAGCCGCCTTTCTATCAGCTTAAACGTGGGGATGATGTCAATGTTAGTTAGCCACACTATTTTTCTCTTAAAGAGACAAGTCAGATAACATTTTCATAACCGCAATGCAAAAAATCAATTGTAATTCCACTAACAATGTTTCATGTCAAACTCTGGGTGGATGATTGGGTCTCATTCAATTACACGGTAGACATTCTAATTTTTATTGACGCCTCTGTGTACAGCGTAGTAATAGGAATGCTAATATTTTACAAATAACAGATACCTAATGATGCCCCTGCGAATAGAATGCACTCCTAAATGTACCATTTATGGTATCAGTGCAGTCTACAGTGTGTTGAGGCGAAACGAGTAGGTGATTCGTGTTATCATATTATTGAGGAATTTCTCAAATTCTCCAGCTCTGCCACTGGGAACCCCCAATTTTTTAGAAATGTTAAAGCACTTACTGTTACTCGAGCACTCCTTAGGCTTGCCAAACTTAGAAGTTGTTGCTGTCTCGCAGTTTGATATTGACCGAACGGTTGCGTTAGTTTCCTTTTCCGGGTGAGAGTTCTCATCTCCGCCTTTCAGCCCATTGCGATTCCTTTGAAAAACGCTATTTTCCATCGTTGACCAGGGAATCGCACTTGATTGTTTCTACTTTTGTTATTTCTCAGTTCATGCACAATTAGAGACCACGCAGAATCTCAGTACATTTGTTGGAAAGTACAAAAATAAACAAAAACTTACTGGGTTGAATCACAATAAAGAAATTGACAATTTTTGATTCTGGAACTCAGCAAAAGTTGAAATGACTCGAGTTGTTTTTTGCACACTGTTGAATCCATGTGTTCTGCGAAAAGAAATTTTCCTACTGACATGACGACAACAATTTTCTTCTCATTACTACACTACAGTTTGGTTAACAACATGACAACTTTATTCATTACATTACCCAATAGATTTCCGAAAGCTACAGTTTGGAATAGGTCATTGTTACTGAGCAACAGGATTGAGCAAGATACTTGTATCTGATGCATTTTGTATCTTTTATCTTAGGAAAACCTATTTGTAAAAAGTATCTTGCATCTTGTATCTTGAGATCAAGATGTAATGTAATATAAAACTATCTTGTATCTTACGAAAGTAAATAGGTGAAAATGTATCTTGTCTTCGACTTTTACGAAGATAAAGTATCTAAGATAGTAAAGTATCTTGAGCTAGACAAGTATATCTTAAAAGAAAGTATCATTCTCAACCCTACTGAGCAAATATTTGTAATTAGTTTATTAAGTGATGGAACCACTTTTTAGAAATGAAAGAAAGGAGAGCGGTTAATACATTTTGGGAATGAGCCTAGGAGAAACGATAGTTTTTGTCTGTTTTTCTGTCTGTTTGTCTATCCGTATGTGTGTGACATAACTCAAGAACGTATG
Organism: Pogonognathellus longicornis; assembly: GCA_034694085.1. Taxonomy (NCBI): domain Eukaryota; kingdom Metazoa; phylum Arthropoda; class Collembola; order Entomobryomorpha; family Tomoceridae; genus Pogonognathellus; species Pogonognathellus longicornis. Next base: position 47,487 of record JAQFYB010000222.1, read on the forward strand.
ATTCAAATTAGTCCAAACTTCACATAATGTCATCTAAGGGATTAAACAAAGGTGTCAATCAAATTTTGTACATTTGTAGAAAACATCGTTTTATATGCATTTGAACAGGTTTTTGAACAGTAAGTTAAGTCAACGCAAAGATGATTAATATATAGCATAAAACAAGGAGATTTTGTAAGTACTCGCTATGGTGTAACGAGCAAGCAACAGGTACATAAATACCAAACTAAACTTTTGGCAGGTACAGTACTACAATTACAATAGTACAGAGTTCAGTATTACATACATTGCGCATTGTGCAATGCAATATATTATGCAGAATGTGAAGTCAGAAAGCTTCATTCATTCATTAAATTTTACTGTGTACTGTAGCTAAGTTAAATAGACAAATGAATTTAAATTAGTCCGAATTGCTAATTTATGTATGTTGAAGAATTTGCTGTTGAATATTATTTGCATTAGAATTAGCATATCCGCCGAGGTGAAACGAACCTAGTTAAAATTATTATTTATTAAAACGTGTTCATGCAAAACCATAGTATAGTTATGCTATGCAGTTCTGTTTGGTTAGTTGTCCTTTCCTTGACTTGAGACAAATTGCGTCTTGCAGCAATTGAGATTGAGACTTGAAAGTTTCATGAGTAGGCACAGACAGTAGGCATAGGCACTCTTTGTGAGTTGTGTTGTGAGAAAGTGTTCATTGTGCGTGTTTTCCTCATTTTGCGTGTATGATTGTTTGTTTGTAGCTTGGTTGAACCTTGGATTTGGAAGGCAGACTCCGCTCCGTCACACAGGCAGGCAGAAGCAGAACAGACTAATAAGCAAATGTCGCAGAAGAGGTGTTGAAGTGTTTGTTTTATGTCATATTGTCATATGTGGAGGTGAAATTATTGTTAGTTACTCACTGTGTTGTTGTTTTGTTGGCAGTGAAGGTGACAAGGTTGAAAGTGATTAATTTTGATGTTCTTCTGCCATATTGGTTTTGTCATCAGCAGAACATTCACCCATGCAACAACTCACCAACATGTATTTTACTTTTTCGTTAAACTAATCCGCAGACATTAGACACATCGCATCGGTCTGAGTGTCTGACTCTGACTGGTCCGTCCTGTGGCCTTGAAAATTGGACTTATAAAGCCTTTTATAGCTTTGCAATACTATTCGCATACATCATAATCATATTATTCTGTCATAATTGGTCATACCAGTGGTCATCTCTGGATACTTTTTGTACGTGTTTTTTGCTAATCATATGATTTAACTACGAGTGTATGTTTTAAGCTGTAGCAGGCTGAGATTAGTTTAATGAGAAACTCTACTATACATGTTGGTGTATGGCTCAGATAACATCCAGTGTTCCGCAGATCATTTCTCGACACCAAATTGTGAGATCGTGACCAATCATTCCTTTGCGTAGCCAAAGTAGCATAGCCAAACTAGTTAGCAGAAAATATAAATATTTTATTTACATACACAAACACAATCTACAATGACTCCCGCAATTTTGGCATATTGGGATATTCGTGGGGTAAATAAAATTAGTACAATTTTTTGATAATCTAGCAAGTATGTAGGTACTAATAAAAAATTAAATGATTCTTTGTCGCTGGTTTGAATATTAATGTAATTTTTTCTCTTATTTCTTAGTTGGCACAGCCCATCCGACTGCTGCTGGAGTACACAGAAATGCCATGGGAGGACAAACTCTACGTTTGTGGTCCTGCTCCTACATTCGACAGAAGTGCATGGTCTCAAGTGAAGGAATCCTTAGGATTTGACTTTCCAAACGTTGGCATATTTATAATTTATTAAATGTCATTTTTCTAGTGAACTCAATTTATGTAATGATTAATTGAAGAGGTGTAGTTACTCAAATGTCATATTACTTAATTCGTTCTGGATAAAGAAAGTTTTCTCTTACAGTTACCATATTTCATCGACGGGAATGTCAAATTAACCCAAAGTGGGACAATATTACGTTACATTGCAAGAAAACATGGACTGGATGGGGAAACTGAGGAAGAAAAACAAAGGATCGATCTAGTTGAGGGAGAGATATCGGACATTAAAGCACAATTCACCTCAATGTGTTACAATCCTAATTTTGTTAGTAGCTAATAAATATTTGAGCAATTATGTAGTTTCGTAATTTGCAATCGTAAGCAGTGATCTAAATACATATTCAATTCATGCAGGCATCACTGCGGCCAACTTATTTGGAAAATGTTCCAGCCAAACTGGACCGTCTAGCAAAGTTTCTTGGTGATAACCCGTACTTTGCAGGGAAAAACGTAAGAAGAACACTTAAAAATATTAAATTCTTTTTGCATAGTTTTGTAACACACTTAATCGAACAATGTAAGAGCCATTTTTGTAAGGAATAGTATAGGAATACAACGTTCAATGATTCAATGTATGAATGAATACCTTGTCTTTATAATAGCTATAGACATGTTTCATTTTATTCATTACCTGACCTATACCTACCTAAAATATTGCTCTAATAATTCATTTCCAGCTGACTTACGTGGACTTCATTTTGTATGAAATTCTGGACCAACATAAAATTTTGGAGCCCACTATTCTGAGCAAGAACAAGAATCTTGAAGATTTTACTAGCAGAATTGAGAAAATTAAACAAATAGAAATGTACATGAAGTCTGACAGATTCATTCGAACCAGACTCAACAACCGATCTGCATCATTTGGTGCTTAAGTTTGCATTCTACATGTTTGACAAATAAAACTATTTAATAAATGAAGGTGGCAATGGCGATTTAGCCCAGGCAATGTTGTGCGGATTTTTTTTGTGAAGTCTACTATCAATCCTATGTACAAATCTCAAGTATATGCAAAAAAGGACTATAAATATACTCTTTTATTATACATACATGTAACATAGTGTCTTGATCGATGAACAAGTAATAGTAATATCGAGTAACTGCCACTTAATTTGCATCGTTAATAATAGTTCAATGATTAGATGTGTTGAATTTGAAGTTGTAGAGTGCTCTTGCTTTGATTGAATCTTTGCCCAGGTTGATCCAAATTAAATCTAGTCTAATAATAATTAGTATGTGTATTTGCATTTCTGGAAATTCTGGATGCAAGCATTGCATGGTTTACTATTACATACTATACATACTACTAAAAAACATTACGTTCAGTTAGACATGGACCTTGAGACTGAGACTGGCGATCCTTGCGTTGCAATTGTAACATTGCATATTGCATTGCAGTTTGCAGTGTAAAAATATGTGACCTTGCAACTGCGACGCAACTCGAGAAGAGAACTCGACTGCCAAAGACATCAGACAAAAATTCTCGTAAAAATACAACGAGAAAAGTGCCGGTCCGGGTCCGTTCGTTGTTCGTGTTGTGTTACTTGTGTTGATGCTGTCCGCCGGCTGTCCCTGTGTTTCTATTTCTGCCTCTGCTGTTCTCTTGACTGTCTTGACTATTCATCCATTCTCACAATCACAAATCCAGCCACACATCAGCCATTAAAATCACATTTTGTTTTAAGGGTAAGTATAATTAATAATTGATCATCAATAATCAATAATTATTATTAGTATTACTCTACTCTTGTTGGCCAAGTGGAGGTGACAGGTGAGTTAATAAATTCAAATTGGTCTTCAATCTTCATGACAGGTTGATTATAAAAGCATTTTTGTATTTCGTTTTTGTTTTTAAAATTAATCATCATCCTTCATTTCATCCTTGACAATGATGAGGGAGGATTACTTGCTATCTTATCTTTTATGTATGTGTATTGTGTAACATTAGTTTAGTTTATAACCCTCCATTAATAATTATCTTCTGATTTTATTAGGTCATAAGTGTTGGCGATTCAGTTTGCTCCCCATTCTTCATCGTTCACTTCACTCGTTGCAAGAAAAGTTTGGAGAACCCTCAACAAAACTATTAAACTCTTTGATTGAACTAAACTTAAGTATTACCTACATCAAAATCTACAATGGCTCCCGCAATTTTGGCATATTGGGATATTCGTGGGGTAAAACAATGCAAACTCATTTTGGTCATCTCATATTGTGTCTTACAATAACAAGACAATTACTAATTACCTATACAAGAATTGTATAATATATACTATATTTTAACATTTACTATAACAAACTATAATTTTGTTTTAGTTGGCACAACCCATCCGACTGCTGCTGGAGTACTCTGGAATGCCATGGGAGGACAAACTCTACGTTTGTGGTCCTGCTCCTACATATGACAAGAGCACCTGGCTTCAAGAAAAGGAAACCTTAGGCTTGGATTTTCCTAACGTTAGAATATTACTTATAAGGCCGTATACAGTGGGCGAAAAGGATCCCGACACGAAATCATAAATACATAGCGAGAATAGATTATTTTGCCGTAAAATTGTAAAAAACCGAAAAAAACGCGACAATTTGGTGCATTTTACGCTGATTTTGTCATAAAAGGTGCTCTTATATTGGTATTTTATCCTCGAAGCCGTTGTCTGTATACGCCTTGATTTAGTACATAATATTTTATATTATAAAATGTCTATAATTTATTTTGATATTTATTATTGTGAAGAGAATTAACATTTATTGATATCAATTGCAGTTGCCGTATTTCATCGATGGAGATGTCAAATTGACTCAAAGTGCGGCAATATTGCATTACATTGCAAGAAAACACGGACTTGCTGGAGAAACTGAAGAAGAAAAACAGAGGATTGATCTAACTGAAGGGGAGTTGGCGGACATTAAAGGGCAGTTCACCGGCATGTGTTACAATCCCAATTTTGTTAGTAACAAATAGCTTAATTAAGTTATTATTGGGTTTCGGGATTTCATTAGAATTTGTTACGATTTTTTTAATCGGGTCAATATTTAATATCAACATCTATTCAGGAATCAATGAAACCAGCCTACTTGGAAAATGTTCCAGTCAAACTAAACCGCCTCGGAAAGTTTCTTGGTGATAACCCATTTTTTGCTGGGAAAAATGTAAATACCATATTAACATTCTTATTTTAATTTTTCTATTACTTTATTTCGTTCGTATCCCGTTCGACATGTGTTTTGGGAGTGTATGTTTTTTATTCATTTCATGATTGATAGCAGTGTTGACAAGATTATTTTAATTTTCAGGTGAGTTATGTAGACTTCATTGCGTATGAAATTCTGGATCAACATAAAATTATGGAACCAACCATTTTGAGCAAGAACAAAAATCTTGAAGATTTCACTAGCCGAATTGAGAATCTAAAACAAATAAACGGTTACATGAAGTCGGACGGATTCATTCAACTTAAAAACAAACTCAATGGTAGGATGGCAACTTTTGGTGGTGAAGATAGTAAGAACTGAAGATTGTATTGTTTCAGGATTATTGCAAAACTCCATGTTTGGCTATCTAAAAGTTATACGAATTAATAAATAATACTTAAAATTGACAAATTCCTGTAATTTATTTAACTCAAATCCATAGCTCAGATCCATTCGTGAAACTGAAAATCTACCAAGTACAAGTCTCAAAATTAGCGTAGTTTACAAAATGTTTCTAATGAAATGTAATGGGACTCGCATGTAATGTCAGTACATAATATGGTATTATTAGGCAATTTTTTTAGTTATAATCATGCATTCATGCAATGTTACTTAAAATTGTATCTGTATGTAGTAAGAATTCTATGAATGTGTTTAAAGAAAAGGAAATCCTTTGAAGATAAAGCACATGCCAAGTGAACCTATTGTATTTATAAATAGGTAATTTTTGGCTTAAGGAAAACCACAAGATTAAATCCATACACATACTCATTTATATTATTCTTGCACAAAATGGTCAAGAATTGCATAATATGCCTACTCATTGCATGCAATATACCCGTTGTATAAAACTTACCTATACTACAAAACTACATTAAGACTAATAATTTTGTACTTCACTATAAAACCAACCAAAGGAAAAGTTTGCTCTTATTATCAATAATTTTTAGTAAAGCGCTCGTCACACCTTATTCAGTCATTCTTGTCAATCGTATCAGCAGCCCTTTGGAAATTCGAATAATTAAAAATGTCTTCATACGAGTTAAATTATTTTAATGCCAAAATAGGAGCAGAACCTATAAGGTTTATTTTACACGCAGCATTTGTTGAGTTTGAAGATAATCGCATAAACAAAGAAGACTGGCCAGAACTTAAAAAAAGTACATTTTTTCTATAAAGCTCTATGAATTCTATTTTATAGATTGTTTGAAATTTACTCTTTGTTTATGAATTTTAGAGTTAAAATGGGAGCAACTTCCTGTATTGAAGTTTGAGGGCAAAGAGTTATTCCAGTCGGCTGCAATCGCTAGATATTTAGCCCGAAAATATAACTTAGATGGGGATGATGAGTTCCAAAATGGATTATGTGACGAGTATGTCGATGCTGTAAAAGATATACGAGCAGGTAAAATTATTAATTAGCTCTGTAATTAATTATGGACTTAATCAGTTGAAACTGTGTGTCCTACCTGTTTTTAAAGGTACACCATGAATACTCTTGAAATATTTTTCTATAAAACAGAATGGGAAAAATTCTATTTCGAAGAAGATTCGACTAAACAAGAAGAAGCCAGAAAGGAATTACAGGAAATTGTTTTGCCTTTTTATATGCCTAAGTTTGAAAAAGTTTTAGAGACCAATGGTGGAAATTGGCTTGTTGGTAGCTCATATACATGGGCAGACTTTTTCCTTGCCAACTTAATGGAAATCTTAGAAGATACTGTCGACTCAGATGTCTTAGCAAGCTTCCCTGCCGTGAAGGCCAACAAAGAAGCGGTTTTCCACATTCCACAAATCATGAATTACACTCAAAAACGCCCAAAAACTGAATTTTAAAGAGAATTAAACTCTCTTTTATATACTGGATCATGTCGTCTCAATTCTTGCTATAGTACATTGATATTAGGTCAGTAGTTTTATAAATTATTTGGTACCTTTGGCTTTAAATCAACCTTGTTCGGATTACAGACAAACCTGCAACCAACATATTGTCCCCTATAATAATGTATGTGGTACCTAACCCACTTTTATGCTTTTTTAACATGGAACATGAAAAAATGAGTCATAATATAATACACGATTAGTACTATAGTATAGGTAGGTACTACTAATTATACAAGTACCTACTAACCTACTTAGTATTCTAACTTTAGCATATACTTTTTGGAATCCTACAATTTTTGGCAATAAAGTTATTTCTTGAAGAATAATTAGTATTTACTGATAAAAATAATTTAAGGAAAAATAGATACCTACATACAGCTCTTGTATTCAACCATTTCGTGCAGTGCACCCATGATTAACCCAATTCGGGTTTTCTCCCTTAATGCTAATATCAATGGTAATATTATATATTATGTAATACTAAAACTGGAGTTTAATGAGTGTAGTATATTTGTAAATTGTCTTTTTTGTATAAGGATTTTGTGGTTAACTATTTAGCAATATTATATAGAATAGGCAATTAGAATTGGCTAGATAACATAGGTAATAATTATAATGATCACAATGCATGGAACCAATGACATAGTTATAATAATAGTTGTATGTATTCTGTGAATTAAATAGTCCGGATGTAACATACATTGTATTGTATTTTGTAATAATAATATTATTGTTGTATTGCATCATATCTCGTGTTTTACTCTAGATGTAATAAGATAATTTCTATAGCTAATTAAGGTATTAATTTACATACAGTTGCGTAAAACAAATATTTTACATTGATTATAGCAATTGATTAAGACTAGCCATACAAACGTATCAAAGAATATCTTTCCATATAGCCTCTTTCATTGGTAATATTCAGTTATTGTATATCCCTTATAACATTTACACCATCCATTGCACTTTGCACACAGACGCTCAAAGAAGCATCTTCGTACAAAACGATCTCTTTCTCTCAGAATTCTGTACAAACTGTATATAAAAATCCTTTCTAAAAGCACTCCACTTTACAATTAACAAGATGGTTATTACATTCTCACTCTATACATGTCTCTTAATTCCATATTTGTGTCCAATATTTTGAATATTCATTTGTCGGGTAGAGCTGAGAAAATATTATGTATTAGCATCTCATATTCCACAACATTTAAATATCAACCATAATATAATGAACAAAATGTCATTCTATTTATATTTATGTATAGGTTATCTCCAATTTCTGTCGACGGTTAATAATACAAAGACTGTCAAAACTTCTAATGGCTATTGTCCATAAAATTATTGCATAATGCTCTTTAATTAACAAAAATCGTTCTCGGCACACTTCATCATTGGTAGCATAACCTTATAGGCTTTTACATTATGGGAATCACATTTATTGTTATGGCGTAATGGCACTAGAGAAATGAAGTGCACTCCTGCTCCACTATGAAAATTATGTTGCGGTCATCTTCTACTTATAATCCTCGTCTCAACATTTAGATTCCATCAATTTCTTGTATTTTTAACTGGGTTCTAAATATATACTGAAGTAATGACATACGAGGTAAACAGAATAAAGATAATATATTATTTCGCTCCACAGGGTTAACAGACATAAAATGTGTTGTATTAGCAATTCATATCAAAGTGAAAAGATGCTAATGCATTGGCAGATGATCTCTGTTCAGTATTTTTGTGTAGATTGAATGCTAAGCTAATTTCATAGGTCATGGTCAGTAGCTAAGGCTCTTTGTCTTTCCCTTTCCTTCCGAGTACTGTCATGATCGTGATCATCGTCTGATGGAATCTTGTTGTCTTGTATTGCAGTTTCTTCGTCTGCCTTATTGAATTCGTGCATCTCTGCTGAAACACTCTTCAATTTACGAAGGGTTGGGATGGAATCCAAACTGTCATTTACATCATCCACTTCTGCTGTTGAGTCTGTCTCGTCCAAATCATTTCCTTCCAACGTATCTCCAAGGGCTTCCTCCTCCTAAAAGATACACGTCAGTGAGTAACAGTTCCATATTGGAAATAAACGAGTTTAACAATTTTGTCCATGTATTAGTATTGAGATGTATTTGCTATGAAATAATTTGTTACATTGGATTCATTTCTATCCTCTGTAGAGGATGTTGACTTTTTCCTTGGTGAATTGTCATTACAATCCACACAACTGCAGTTGGAAATCATTTCCACGTTACGAGTCATTGGGTAATGTTCTCCTGTAGACGCTCTGGTGCAATTCAATGTAACCTTAGGAGAAAAGTATAAAAATTAGAAAAATGCTATTTGTAGGTATATTGCTTTAAGTGAACAATGCTAATCTGAAGATTGCTAAGATGAGATTTTCTTAAGAAAACTACTCACCACAGTCCAGGATGAATTAGTTTTGTCGCATTTATCACAATAAGGTGCAATTGGTTCGTAGTCTTGAGCTCTGGGCACGCTGTAGCTGAAACAAGCTCCAAGGCAAACAACATTGTCAATGGTCACGGGCTCACATTCTGGAGCGTGAGCTACTTCTTGGCGAATCGGGGTGGCTTGACACCAAGAATGTCTCTCGGGGTATAAAGCCAAATTATGAACCTGTTCAGAAATGTTCACATTAGCACAATCGCATTTTTTTAAGAAAATGATTAATGTTAGTTTTTATGCCTGTTAGCTGTTGTGCAACCAACTGACATGAGAGTACATGGAAATGTTTCTTAATCCATTCCAGTAATCGTTGTTAACTTATTTCTGAGAAACGCATGTTTATATCTTAAGCATTTTATTATAAACCCATTTAGTTGTGGATGAGCTACACCTTAAGGTTGGTATTATTTCTACATAGTTCTCGAGTGTGTGTTGTATCAGAGTATATAGGTATATAGAGGTGTTTATGAGCTACAATATAATTTCTGGCAGTTTCACTGTAAATGGTCATTCGAGCTTAGATTATTCTTCGCACGAAGGCAGTAAAACCATGAATTGGAGAAAGAGGTATGGCATGAAAAGTCCTTCGGACAAAGTTAAATTAAAGTGACTCGGGGTGTTTTGCAGTTGTATTGCTAATAGTATTTTATGTTTGTCCGATAGAAAAGTTTGTCGAATCTCATTAGCATAACTAAAGGTTAGGTATGTGATACAATACGATTCCACAACACTACTACATATACATAGAGTATATACTTATTGTACACATATTTACTACTCTCTCTTGCATCTTGCACTATACTTTGATTGCACACGTTTACAAGTATAATATGCGTGGTTGAAGCATAAGTATTAGAGCTCGAGTCTTGGGAAAATAATAAGAGAGGAGAATATTGAGGATGAAGAGAGGGATCATCAAAATGAGGCGTCATGAAAATGGTGGCTGTTGTTGTTGGCTGGACTCATGGGCTTGAGTCTATCTATGTGACATAAACAGCCGTAGGTGTTATAATATCATCTGCAACAACACACAGTGCAATACATATACGTTTTTAATTCTCTATGTAGCAAACGCCTGATGATGATGAAGCCTCCCTCTCATATTAAGATCCACACAACATAACATGGCAAGATCCACCATACACACATTCTATTATATTCTAATGAATGTAAATGCTCATAGTATTTCTTATAGTGGATATGGACATGTACCTTCCCAAATGCAATTCTTGCACATAACAAACAACTCCCTTTGAATAACATAACCATATATCTTCAATATAATGCACAGTTCATGATTACTACTTTACTACTCCTTCTTGCCGTCAATTTCAACGAACACACACACACACACATACATATAATATAAAACTCGTACAAAAGTTAGATCTAGATCCGACTTAGGTACTCATGCTGATCTGTACTTGTATAATAATAATAATAAATATAATCTGAGAATGTAAAAATACAACCTACTCTACTCTACTGCAATACAAATTAGGAATTTTTAAAAATCACTAATTATATCAATAAAAAACAAGTCTGTCTGTCTCTAGAACCAACTTCACAACTGGATTGTTCAAATATGCTGAGTTAATTTTCATTTAAATATTCGCAAAATTATTTTTTGTTTATCAGAATCGTGGAGGAAATATGTAAAAAATTATCTTTTAGATATACCTTAATGATTACATGTATTTATTGTACATGTAGGTACGAGGTATGAGAGCTATTTTGGTATATAAAATAATGCACGTGTAGATTTCAGATAGAAGTTAAGACTTCAGAATTTTCAACAGATTGACGATGGATCGAAATGATGTTTTTTGGTATTTCATTGATGTTACAATAATTGTAGATCATTTAGAAGGTGCTGTTAGATTGGTTGTTTGTAGGGATAATGATATTATGCTGTTGCAATTGGCTTGGCGGTCAGATCATCCCGTTTTATTTTATGGTAAGATCGTGTCTGTCCTAAATTACTCTCTCGTATATCTGTGTATCACTCCGTGAACGGCAAAGCATAAAAGTGGCAAAAAGACGGTGCTCATACATCTCCCATGTGTCAGTACACTCATTTATCTAGTATGCAAAATGCATAAGGGTTTCTTGTGTGCTTCATGTCTTCCTTGCAAATACGTTCGTAAAATACCATGAAAATCAAATGATTAATAAAACTATTTCACGGCAATACCCATTGGTATTACTGTTTTGAGAAAGTATCACGTATCAGAGTTTGGGTCATTTCATGTTCAATAACTTTTCATTGGATTGATATTTTGATATCAAAGTTGTACGTAAAAGTATTCTGATTGCCCCGTCCAATAATTCATATATTCGACTTTTCATACAATATGCGAAGAATTGAAGTATCTCCATTGCAAGTTCGAAGAACTGCACAAACTGGGGTGTGAACTTCTTTGGCGAGAATGGAAATAAAGATCCTAACTATTATAACTTTATACAAAATATGTATAATATACAAACTTTGGGAAAGAATGGGAAATTATGGTTACCTTGTGATGAGCCCTTGATTCAATTTGGTAGGCTGTGAAGACGACAAGGAGGACAGTGATGGTTATTAATTTGTCCATTTGAACACAGGAGCACGTCCCCATTTTAAAATAAAATAATGATGTGTTCCACTTTTATACAATAATCACAAACAAGATTTTGGTAAAGGGAAGATGACGACGAAAGGAGGTTGGTGTGTTTGTTAGAGGCACCTTGTTGATAAGATTCACTTGATGTCGGTAAATAATGTAAGTACAACAGTGTGTGTATTTATAGGAATGAATCTGTTTGAAGTCCCGTGTGAGCCTTATGTTCACTCTCGGCCCCCCTTCTAGTTGTCACTTAGGATTTATAAAATGAATTGAAGAAGCGTGTGTCGTGTTGCAGGTACTTGTTAAGGAATTTGTTCTATCCCTTGTAAATAGAGTGTCGATAAAGTGGACAGATTGTGGTTTGGAGGATTGACTTTGTAGCTCGTTGTGTTTTGTGTTTCCCTTTCTCGGATCTCTCTGCTCCGTCGTTGATGATGTTGACTGTTAGTGAGATGATGTGTATAAAGATATGATAATGTGACTCAAGTCAATTTTTTGTGTTTGACTGTGTGTGAGTTCACTATTATACCTGTGTACTCCTTTAGTGCACTTGAGAAATGAGAATACAATACAGGAGGGAGGCACAGCAAACGAACATCGGTGTGTGACGTCTTATTTCTTATTCAAGTCAAGAGAGTTGCACTGTAAGGTCCCCACAGTTGTCTCTGTTAGTTGAGTAGCACAGGTTCACAAAACTACGTGCTGTATATTGTGTTTGATGAGAGTATAGATCCTTATAAGAGTGGAACGAGGAGATGAAGGCAAAGACTTAAAGACAAGAACGACGAAGACGACGACGAAGAAACTGGGATGACGATGATGATGACGATATCTGGTTGATGTAAATGAAGGTAGGAAGATGAGAAACGAAGGAATGGAGAAGGAGAGACGAGTCAAGTGACTTTGAATGGGATTGAAGATTTGTTCGTATAGAGACAGGAGTTTTGTTGTGTTGTGTGTGTGTATCTCTCTCTCTGTATATTATTACTTATTGTGAATTTGTGAGCTACTCAGACTGATCGTCGTGAATGAACCATCTGCATGCATGAAATCAAACCTACACACAGAAGAAACAACATGGAAATAATGCAAATAGACAGTCGGACACGATACATGTAGAACGTACTCTACACACAAAATACCAACCACTGCACTCCAATACTCGTCAGCTCCACCACCATACACCGTCCACCTGCTTCTTCTTCTTCTTCTTAAGACTTGTGTGCACACAGCACCGTGTAGATATCCTCAGCCCTCACTCTCTCACTCTCAGTCTGCACAGTCTGCAGTCTACTCCTCAACCTCAACTCACTTTACAAGAAAGATGAGATTCGAAGGAAGGAAGAAGCTGGAAAGAGCGAGAGACGATAAGAAGTGCTCACTGGGTCCACAACACTCACTCACCTCAGCCGAGAGCATTGGGAAGATGAGATGAGTGTAGAAGAGGTGCAAAGATGAAGAAGTGGTTAACCTTAAGCACTTTGGCTATTTGGCTATTTGGCTCTGGCTCTGGCTCTGGCTCTCTCTCATTCCCTATACCTCCAACGACAACATAACACAGGCTCCGTGTACTCGTCCACACTCGTCCACCTGCTTAATGCTTCAACCACATCCATCCCATCCACCTTAGCCATCCACTCTATGCAGCCACTCTATGCAGCCACTTTATGCAGCAGTCACTTTAGCATATGTGTTGTGTGAGTTGAGCAGGTGTGCTCTCACGGTGACTTCACCGCTTGTGTGCATTCGTCCCAACAACCAAACTCATCCTCATCCTCCTCTCTTTCACAAGTCTCATCGTCATCCGCATCCCAACTTCGACTTCGACTTCATCTTCTCTGTCTCTCATGACCATTGTCCACTTATCCTCTTCTTTTCAGCTGTTCCTCTATCACTCCATCCACTGCAATCACAACTAACAACACACTCTCAATAAACGCTCAACATACTACATATACACACACACACACACAACACTGGTGCATAGCTTAATAGGTTTATAGTTTATAGTTTGTACAGGTAGTAGTGGTAGTACACATGCAAACAGCTACTGCACTCACCTCCACCATTCCATTCTCCATCAACAAGGTTCGTCACACAGTCACAACCAATAGTAAAACATTTTTATTCACTACTCCAACTTGCATGAAACAATTGCAATGATGCACTCAACAACATTGTAGCTAATCAAAACTATTTTACATTCACTCATCAACTTTTGTGCAACTGCTACTTAACAATACCTAAACAATTTCAGTATCGTACTACGTGACACTTTCTGCACATCATTTTGTAGTATCTTAGTATTATTAATGTACATTACAGTACAGCGTTGTATAGCTAGTAGTGTAGTAGTTGTAGTGGCTGGTTTTTATAGGTGGCTAGATTTATAGGATTAGTTGACTAATGGAATGAATGAGCGTAAAAGCACGTTGTGTGTATCACACTGTATTTTATACAAGCAATATACACAATCTACCTACAGCACTCCCAATGATAAAATAAGGTAAGTTGGAGGATGGTGATGTGATGTTTATTTTTTGTCCTAGATAACATATCTGTTTAAGTAAGTGAGTACTACAGGAGGTATGAAGAAGGTGAGCTACGCTGCTGTGTAAAGCTAATCTCTGTGCACCTAATGCAATCATATTATTCCTATTCCAGATATTTTCAGCTTACGGGCATAAGCTTTTTAATAGTTCTATCATCTTAGCGTAAGCATTAGACTACCTATGAGTGTATATAGAATATCAGATAAGTACTACACAAACACAAGTACCTTTGTACACTTTAAATATTGTATGCTTACAGATTTATTTTATCAAACGCTATGACTAGATTGTGTATTGTATAGGAAAGAAGAAGGTAGAATATGTGTAGATAAGCTATATGGATTTATGATGGGCAGAGTGTGATGGATATATGATGTCTAAGATGTAGTGTTGTATAGGAGTGAAGAAGAGTATATTTTATATGAGTTGTATGATTAGCATTTATATGTAAGTACATGGGAAATGTTTGTAAAGGTAACACTAGGGTTGGGATGGACAGGACATAAAAATGAAAAGAGTTTGTAAAGATGAGGTGCGTTAAAAGTTGTGTGAGTGTGAGATGAGCTGTGGCTGTGTCTCTGTCCGTGTGGCTCGCTTTGAGAGCTGAGAGAATTGTGTGGAGAAGGTAGGAAGAGATTTGATAGGTTGTAAACTAATGTGTAATGTAATGTAAGGTGGGAGTCTCTCCACACCTCTTTGAGCCACAGACACTCCGCTCCGCACTCTCCAGCCACAATCTCACAACAATCACCTTATCTTACACTTACTTACACATATTACTCCTACAAACTACTTAATACTTAATACAACTAACTCTACTAAGTCTACTAATACTTACATTATTATTCTCTATACCAACTATACACGTCCTTAAACTCCTTATTGCCCTTATACATGAAGATTATTGCTTTACACTGTACATTACATACTCACACCACAACAACTTCAAAGTAATACTTTGCCTGTATACAATATCTTAAATTCATGTGTGCATACTTCTGGTAGAAAAAATAGAATTCTACTTACTAAGAATGCACAAAGAATAAATAAAAGTGCATCTTGGTTTCCATTTAAGTCTCATGCCTCATGCTGTCTGTCTTCCCTCCACCGTATGGCATCCTCTGAGTTCAAATTCATTTAACACTTTTTCTCTCCGCTAACAACAATGCCTTTTCATTGCATTCTTAAAATAGCATACAACACAAAATCTTCTCTGCGCATAAAGATGCTGTACTGGATATATAAACAATGAGAAGAGGGATGCTACCTTCTGTCTGCCCATACTTATTGCCTGTAAAGTCCTCAAGTATTTATTCCCACAGCTAACACAAGTTACACAGGTAATAATATTAAAAAGAATTCTTTGGTCTGCCTACAATACAAGTGCTTATTCATAAATAGCATATTATTATAGGTACATAAAACACAAGGTGGTAGAAGCTACTACAGCTAGTTGGTTTTACCTTTGGTTGCTCATCAATAACTGTGGAGACATGGAGGAGATGTGCTAAGTGTTTGTTATTATTACTACAACGATAGGATTAAAGATGTAAATGCACAATGGGGTTGTCTGGGCTCTTCCATTTCATTTAGTTGGTGGGGAGTGTGAGTGGAGGTGGGAAGGAATTGGTGGGCACAAAACAATATTAGTCCTCTCTCTTTCGTCCTCACTCACTCAAACACAGCCTCACTTCACCAGTCTACACTCATCTTCTTGTTATCACCACACATCTCTTCGCTTAATTTCCAGTTCCTATTCATTACGTTTCTTAAGAGTAATAAATGTGCATGGGGGAGACTGGCAAGAAATATTATGTCTGTGTGCATATACCACTCTCTTCTCAACCATCCCATACCTACATTACACACAGGAGAACCATCACACATTTACACCCTGAAAACCCTTTCTTACTATTATGGCATTTCAACATATCTCTAACATATTGTTGTATTAAGTGGGTCCATGTTTCAGTACTTCAATATTTTTAACAACAACTGTACAGAGAAAACTAAAATTTTGTGTATTTACTAATGGCATGCACTTATATACCTATACGTTAGTATATAACAGAGCGCACCTACGCAGTCTTGCAGTATAATACTCTACTCAAGGTGTACAAGCTTATTGTTGGTAGGGTTGTAATGTAAATAACGTTAGTGTAATCTAAAAAACACACTCATGTGCATGATCCAAAGAATGAAATGTTCAAGACTGAAATCGTAAAGGTAAAAATAATAATGTTTAAGTACCTATGTTCAAAATGTCTACAAGTGAGTTTGTCATGCAGTCTGTGTAATTTGTATACATCTAAACATTCTTATATAGAGATATGTAAAGTACCATACAATCAACTTAGCAAGGTCTTAAACAGTAGTCTGTGGCATAAAATGTTGTATATCTCTTGTTTTAACTTTTCATACAAGACATTCACGACAAGTAACACCTAAAACGTTATTTTGTGTGACCATTTATACTACTATTGGTGTGCAACAATCGTAGATAACTTTCATTCCTCGTTTTACAATCCATAAAAATTCTTGCTCTGTAATTTGAGTGATAAAATAGAAAAGACGACATGTGAACCAAACTGTTTCCGTTCTTTATGTTAGCATTTCTTCTTCAGACTTTTACATCATTTGCCGTTGACTATTCTTCTTTCCTTAAGAGTTTCCCTAAATTTTTTAAAAGCAATCATGATGTTTTAAAATCAACTGTATTAATTTTTAAGTAAGGCTACGGCAAGAAACAGTACTGCACTAAAACAACGAAAACTAGGCAAGAAGCATGTATGTGTGAGTGGTATCTTGTTAACAAGACGAAGGTGGTTTACCTTTAACTTTTGTCTGACAAGTCAGAGTGCATTAAAGACGAGTCGTGTGCTTGAACGTAGGATTAATAGTGTTTAGTTTTACACTGGGTGTTGGTATCCATATTGCTTATTTCCATATTGTTAGTATTTTGCTATAGCCCTGTTGTGTGCTATAAGTAGCACAAGCACAAGCATATAATTTTGCATGGATGTCAGTAGTTCTGTTATGTGTGTAGTAATGGAAATGGAAGATGCATCCTGGAGTATTACTATCACTTATGACTACTCTACTACTACGATTATAATACACTTAAAAAATAATGTATCCATTTATTAGTGTAGTATAGTTATAGGTAAAGGACGTGTTTGGGGAAGGAGTGTTGTGAGTACGCTATGATTTGTGTGAATGGTGGAAAATGCTGATGCTGCATGTCGTAGCAGTTGTAAGATTACGTTTTGAATTGGAGAGACAGTGTGTATAGTGAGAAGAGTGCATTTTGTATGTAAAAGGCTTTTATATGAGGAATATAATAATGGGAGGGCACACTGAATGTATGTGATGTTTATTCCGAGAGGGAAACGTGTAATTACCATTAAACAAAATTACAACGAAATGAAATGAAACGATGGACCACGGACGGACGGATGAGCGGACGACCTCTCCGTCAACCAACAACGAACGAAACCAGTCAGTCATAGTCGTCGTCCTATCTTCAATCTCATACTTCACTCTATGGATTGTCCATACAGAATAGTAGGCTATAACAAAACATATCACTACACGATACAACAGCATGTACTTAGCTGTATAAGGTGTACATATGTTAGAGTGTAGTTGATGGATAGTGTTTTTAGTTGTATGCATATTCAATGGCATCTTTGATGCATTGTGTGTATAGCACCGCATATCCTAATTATATGTACCTATCTAAAGATTTCAAGTTCCGCATTCTGGTTTTTCCACACAACCAGTAAAACAACCCAGTCTTCTTCATTTCATTCTCATCTTTGCGGGACTGCTCGGCAATCACGTTAACAAACTCACATTATTTGGGATCAGGGGAATACAATTTTATGGAAATTGCTAAAGGTGCCCATAAAGATACAACTTACTCAAATGACATGAGTGTGGCTGTATCGAAACGAAACCAATGGACCAAATCTTAAAACATTGTTTGAAAAGCTCAAACTCTATAAAACATTAACGCTTGAGACTCGCAGACTAAATATAATTGCGAATCTATGGTTTATGTCCTACAATAGGTACTACGTATGTACAGGGAGCGGTGTCGAGCAAAGTT
Organism: Pogonognathellus longicornis; assembly: GCA_034694085.1. NCBI lineage: Eukaryota > Metazoa > Arthropoda > Collembola > Entomobryomorpha > Tomoceridae > Pogonognathellus > Pogonognathellus longicornis. Next base: position 66,136 of record JAQFYB010000222.1, read on the forward strand.
GCATAACTTGAAAATTAAAATTCTCTCAGATACATAGTCATTATTCTAATGATGATGAAATACAAGTTTGCTTAAATTTCGTACTTAAAAAGTAGGTACATGTTACACATTATGCCAATGGTGATGCAGATATAATGGAGAGAATGCAAATAAGGAGGAATGAGTGGGGAATGTTGGTTTTGTTGAAAAAACCACGTAGTAAGTGCATCGACATTTTTGTGAGTTGAATTGGATAGCATTGGACTGCATCCCAGCCTTCTGAGTCTGAGGCAGCTGCAGGAGCAACAACTACAAACCATTAGTCTAATATCCACTTCACTATTTCTTATGAGTCTGCATTGGGTTCTTGGGTTAAGGAACTGCTTCTAACGTTTTGCTCTAACACTATGTACAACAATAACGTACCCTGTCCACAGACACGACTTAATCGTGACGAGGAGCAACATCTTCTTACTCTAAGTAGCTTTCGGTAGTTCCATCATGTGCTCAATTTTTGCAAAAGCACAAAGTCTACCAAATCAGCTGCTCCTTCTTCATTTGCATTCAATATCTTCCCTTCCATCACTAAATAACTAAAACTCAACATGCTACCAAAATATTATGTCCAGCTCACACACACATGCATTAGCATTTATGTAAAGCAGTAGGATTATTGTTAGTAAGATGTAAAGAATTTTACTTTGTCTCCTTCAGTCAGTAGCTTTTTTGAATTCCACCTTCCGAATTACAATGACTTTGCATGCTGTATGTTGTGTGTGAGTATTGAGTATGTACCTAGGCAATTCAGTAATTGTGAACATTTTCTGCATTGAGTTGCTCAATCCTTCTGACTCTGAGTTTGAATGCAAACAAATTTACGACGACTTGAATATGACTTTCGTGGGTTTAATGGGAGATACGGACATTTATGACATCAAAATTGCTTGTATGATTATGAATGTGCTTGTAGCTAGTCGATTATCAACATGAGATGCTAAACTAACGTTAGTACGAGAGAAGATCATAAATCCACACAGCTGCATTGCATGTAGCATCAACTTTTAGTACGTACCTCAGCCAATGTTTCGCTGGTTGTGTGTAAATGGATAAGAGCTATGCACAACTACCCTTCATTTCTGTTACTTTACAAACTGTAACAAAAAACTCTCCTCATACACTTGACTTTTGTATTGTGGTTACACTCTGGCTACTATTGTTTTGATGTGATGATCATATACCATGTCATTTCATTGTGCTTGGAACGTGAGTGGTCTTCTTTTACAGAATTTGCACAAATTCGCTTGTACTTAGTTGTACTTAATGTAAACATTAGAGAGGATAAACATGGAAAATGGCTTGGCAGCCGCAGAGAGAACTAAGAAATAAAGTAGACGAATGGGCACCTGTCATATTATTACGATAAATGTTCGAGTACCTTAGCTCTAAAAGTGCATTTTGTTACTTAAATAGTAATTACATATACACAATCATAATTCTTAGTATTACTCATTTCCTTTAGGGTTATAGTTTTTGGCTGTGGAATGCATTCATGGTAAAAATACGTCACCTCTAAATGCGAATGTGCTTGTGGAATTCTATTACCTAAGCATGGACCTGTGTTATATATTAAATATATCCCTACTAACACGATGAAAAAATTACCTTATTTTTGCAAATTGATGAATTTTTCTTGAAATTGAAACTTATGGTCGTATGTTAAAACCGTTTTTAATCAGTATATCTATCTATATTGTATTGTGTAGTCGTTTTATTGCCTGTTGCCTGCATGAATTTATTAGTTAAAAGCCCTGAATAACAAATTGTTGGTTTATGTAGTTAATCATACACATTGAGTGCACTTAGTAAAAAAGCTTGAAATTATCCGGGACCAGGAACTCGTCTGCTTTAAGTTGTTTGAGTTTGACGTGAGCGAATTGACACGGATTTCTATCCATGAGAATTAATGATATAATATGAGCAGCTTTACTTGTAGAGTTGTAACTTATAGTATAAGTACAAGCAGAACAACATTGCGAAGCAATTTGGAAAGTAAAAACAATTCGAGTGCTCATTGGAATCACAACAGAATCGTTCATGGATTGGTATGGTATGGTTGATAAAGGGTAAATCTGTAAGGCTATTTGAACAAAAACTCGGCTGGGCTGCGCATTTTGTTTCAAATTATCCTTATTCACTCACAATGCTCATTCACATAATCACACCTTTGAAATCCTGAATCACAGTAGGTGAAGATGTGCAAGAAAGTTTATTTGCGAGAAATTCTCTTTATACTAAAATCTTAACATGCAAGAGAGTCAGCATGCAATTGTAAGAGCACTTGATTCGACTAAGACACTCAGTCTTGACTTACAAACAATAATTATGCTCATTGTCATTAATAGTAATTATGTGATTTGAAGTTGCAGAGCTTAGAAATAGAAATGTAGGTAATCCTGTTTCAAAATCCGTCAAATATTATTAATGTTGGCTTCCAGTCAATTAGAGGGGGCCAATCGGTCTTTTGCCTCGTGTTAACTTATTGGCAAAAA
>JAQFYB010000223.1:0-68542 GCA_034694085.1 Pogonognathellus longicornis
TATGTATCATAGTGTGTACGTCAAACATGCATAATGTGTATCATCATAATCATAATGTGATGCTATTACATAAACACTAAGCTACCATCCCATAAATATATGCATCGCAGTATGTTATGTACTACCGAACGAACTTGGATACCTAAAGAGATACTATAAACTCAAGCTACTACTAAAAAGTCGTAGGTGATTGTGAGTAGGTATGGCAGTTAGTAGGTATATATATATAAGTAATGCATACACACAACAAGAACAAGAACAAAACTAACACTTCTAGTTCTACTTCTTCTAAAACGATTAGTTAGCTAAAAGCAAACTTCACGTCTTTTTCTTCATCCGTCCGTCTCTTCTGCGTATGTAATGTATGTATATTAGATTAGGCTTCATTTAGGTATCTATCTTCATACAACTTCCAACTTTTTACATGAATTTCGTTGTTGCTTAGATGCATACCTATGTATTTGAATTTGTATAGGTGCACACACAACTTTTGTTTCTTTATATCCATTATGCGTCTTTGCGTCTATATAGACGATGCTACAAAGCTATATGTACATACATCATGGTTCATGCTACAAAGCCAAAGCTCGAAACTGCTAACCTATTAAAAATGCTGTGTATACACCGTGCGTTCCCTTATCCACCTATCTGAACATGAATCATAAAATGCAATTTCCTAGAAATATGACGCTTATAATCGTTCACACAATAATGCCGGTCTCTCTTCCCTCCCTCCTCGTCTATCCGATATGTATATAGAATATTAGCTATATGTTGTAGGTACCAATTCAATTTTGCAAGATTTCTTCAATTCTTAGTAAAGATGGAATTATTAGCTACATGTATGCTACATACATGTACAAAGATCAACCTCACTACTATGGGTTGCATTTGCATTATAGAAGAATGGAAGAATTTAACTTGAATCTGCTTAGGTATATAAATACATCTTTACATGTATCTGCATCTGCATACACTAACCATACTACAAGGGATGAGGCTCTTTGTTTGCATGAATTTGAAGTGATTTGTATTTGTAACATAATGGCATGTATATGCATGTATGTATGAATATTACATGGACTTGCTAGAGTATCGTAAATGTAAATGATGAGTGTGTAAATGAATATAATTTTCTTTCATATTACAGATAAGTAATTAAAAGTTTGATCTAGTAGCGTGCTTTCGTTTATTATTGGACTTTCTCTCAAGAAAATAATGAAGGCATATTTAATGTGAATAATTATAATATAATAAATTATTAGTTAAACTGTGTGAATATCTCCCTTGTTATGGTGGGAAAAATTCATAAAGGAAGTGGTTTCCGTTTGCGGACTCGTTGTTGCCGAGATATTAGACTCTGGTTCAGCACTGGCTGCGGGAGTTGATTTACTTTGGTCAAATGTCAAATCAACTGTGGAGTCTTCTCTTTCCGCTTTGGGCATAGGCTCCATTGCAATTTCCTCCCTGGAGCGATCTTCATTCATAATTAAACAATGAGCTCATACACACATAACACAACACACCTTAAGATATATTATGGCTTTAACATGCAATTTAATTAATATGACTTATTACTACACTAAAGTTATTACTTTTAGGTATCTTTTATGTATGTACATTAAAGACTAGGTTAATACACAATACAATACAGACTAGGTATAAATAATATACTGACTCAGACTGGGTTACTAGTAATACTACAAGTGAGACATGCTAAATATTAGGTTAGGGTAGGTTATGCAATGTTATGCTACTTTATAGTATATGTACTACTAATTAAATACACTTAGCGTTTAGGAAAGTATAATTGAGCATTTACTTTCTCGTTGAGGCGTTTCATTCACAATGGGAATAGCTAAACCGGGCAGAGTTTTCCCTATTGGAGTATACAGTGCGCGATCACGACTCAACGACTTTCCTATGCAAAATACAATTAAGCAGAATGATAATTAATTACAGTTTTAATTTCTGTCAGGGGTACTCCTGGATTACATGCTAATGTATATAATATGATATTATAGTGTTGAATGTAATATTTATATAAAACTAACTCGTCGGTCTCTTTAGATTCTGTGGAGGGGAAGGTGAAGTTCGAACTTGATCTAAGAGCTTTCCTATCAAATGTAACTTTCGTTCGCGAGCTTTTTGCCGTCCCTTAACCAACCTATGTAGAAATCCAATCAAAAGTGAAATTAGTCATTAATTCTTCCCACCAACTTAATGAATTTACTTTTCCAATGGTTGTGTTGAGTGGAAACAAGTTTATACCTTTGCTTGGCTGCCATGCATCTAATATGATCATCAAACATGAATTTAGCACTCAATAGATGTGATTTAGACTGAAATCTACGTTGATTTGTGGGACTTGATTTTACAGTTATATGCAAACAACGACTATCCGATTGGTCCCCCAGTACTTCTATATCCTACATTTCAATCAGTTGTATAAATTAAAGAATCATAATCAAGACAGTTTGACATATTAAGCAAAAAGTTGAACTGGGGCAATTTAAAAAAAGAAAAGTACCTGTAGAAAACCTACAAACTTGGCGACACCCCATCCCATGCGTTTCGTGCTTGGTTCAACAAGAATAAGTTGAAATATATCAATCACAAGAAATCTGCGCATTTTCGTATTATCTCTACTTATTACTGTACAGGCCAACAAGTCACTGTTATCTGTATTCCATGTTTCCAATTATTATTTAACCTCATTAATTTAAGAGAATAAGAAAGTTGTAATCCTTTACGTATTAATAATTTACTGAGATCGAGATTATCTTCAAGCTGAACGCAAGACTGAGTCTTGGTCAGTGGTAAATGCTTCTCCGTTTCTTTTCTTAATTTCAATGATAAACTTCTTAACAAAAAATACAGTCGTATACTTCTTCGGCTACGCTCCACCTTATGTAAATTGAACAAAAGTTGTCATTGTATTAAAACAAGTCATAATAAAACAAAAACATTTTACATAGTTTTTCATGTTTTTAATTTAACTATAATTATATTTACCTCCCCACAAGGCAGTCGTTTGTCAAATGATATGCCCGTAAGAGGACTCCCAGCCGGTGGCAATAGCAAATTGGAGTCCATCAACAAATGTTCAATACTTAATGGCTTAGTGGAATTCATTTCTAAATACTCGTCTTCGAATATCTCTAAAAACATTTCATCGCTTTTGTAATAGTTCTGCAGAAGAAGGATATTTTCTTCTCTTGCTCCTTCTATACTCGCCAAGTGATGGTCTTCTAGCTTGCTATTGCCGTTGTCAACCACTATAGCCTCCAGCATAAGCAAACAAAGCTGCAAAGTCACTACTCTAACTTTGCTCTCTAGAAAACCATACAGTAAGTTAAATTAAAACATTGAATTGGATATAATTGAGTGTTTACTTTTACTTATAACTAGACAGTATTTTAGAGTATTACCATATTTTACAGCTCGTGAAATAATTGCAATCATTTTATCCACGAGAGGTTTGTTATATTTGTCGGCAGTGGAAAAAAAATGAAGGCATTCTGAATTCATACCTTTAAAAGCATGAAAACATATTATGTTATAACGCCTATTTAGATTAGAGAAGTTATTTTCATATTTTCAATCAATTGTACCGATTTAAAAACTTTTTTGTGCTTTCACTTACCGACATTTGCATTGAGAGCTAAGAGCAGGCACAAAGAGAATAGAGCTGCATAGTCGTTTTCTACACAGTCCAAAGAAACGAATATTGCTTCTAGAAATGGCTGCTGATTATCATCAGGGTGACTAACTTCGGGTGGATTTTGTTGACTTAAAATTATTCTTCCGAGAACTTTCACTAAAGGGGAATGGCGCATAATTAAGAACACTTGAGAGAGCAGGAACAAACTCAGTACGACACATACCCGAGGAGCTTTGAGCTACACAAAAATACCATTTGATTAGTCTCATGTTTAAAGAACAAGTTGCATAATCATTCATCAGATACATTAAAAAAGTAAATTGCCCAATATAATTTGATTACATGTAAACACATGTGAATACATGAATGAATCATATAGGTACATAAATTATGTACTTTACATGTTGTACACACCTTGTTTGAGCTTTTGGTTAGAGAGTTGACATATAACGGTACTAATAGCCTGTTCAACAGATGATCTGTAAGCACTTGATTTAAGTCATCTATTTCTAGCAACAAAATGTCATTCAGATAGTGCAAATGGTCTAAATGTTCCGCAACTAAATCACTTAATTTGGAACGGTAATCAGTTCTGAAAATAACATCAATAAACATTTACTAGATTACAACCCTGGATTGTCAAAAGTGTATAAATAGTAAAATGGTACATAAGCTACATGCATACATGCACAGATCAGTTTGTGGTACGAATTGGAAAAATATGTAGTGTGTAAATATGACACATATAGATAACTGATCTGCCAGACCAACTGTATTTGAGCATTCATAACAATGTAAAGAGGCGTAAATTACTCATTGAAATCCCTGACACATCCATCGATTTCAAGGACGTGATTTCCAATAAACCATACGAGATTAGAAAAATATGGAGCAGCTGTTTTATCCCGAATGAATTTAAGCATTGATTTGTCGTCTACTTTATACACATTCAAGGTTAAAGTTCGTACAGCTATACGAACCATGCTTTCTCCATTATTGAAAAACTTAATAGCCTCTGTGTATAGAGGAAAGTCGTTTGTATGCTGTCAAAAAATCCAAATTATTATATTGTGTTTAATAATTAGACCATTTTAACAGCAAAATATACATAATATTATTACATATAAGTTATAGTATCCAAAAATCGTTACCTCATTGTAGAAAAAGTGTATCGTATGCGAATTTAGTTTGAGCGATAATGTTTTTAGAAATGAAATGTAATAGGCCATAACTTCTTCATCAGAAAAATCAAACTTATGAACAATTATGGAATTTACATGGTTGTTTGACAATAAATAATCTGAAAACAAAAGATAGGTATGTTATAAATGGCAGATGTGTGTATCATGCTTTTAAATCAACATTTAGAGAATGTGAGTTACTTACACAGTGATGTTTCGTTTCGTATATTTTCAAACAATATATTTAGTGTTTGTAACAACTGGACGCAAACATAGCTGCCACATTTTTGCTTCATGATCTTAAGAAAAAATGAAAGCATATTCTTCTCCAGAAAGAAACTGAAAGAAACAACGAAATTAATTTATATACCAAACAAAATGATATCATGTTAGTAGTATTCTGAAAATACTTACTCGAAAACTGTAGAATCATTTTGGTCTCCCCATATGAGTATTTCCGCAATTGATCTCAACGTTTCCACCAGTAAACTCCGATTATTGTCGTTAACAGTTTGGTTTTTGTATAACACATTGTATAGATACCTGTAAATAAAAAAGATAGTTTTAGAAATAACTACAAACTAGTCATCACGTTTAAATTAACTATTTTTGTGTCGTGCCTACTAGATATACATTATATACTCAGTAATGAAAATATACAGAATAGAAATAGCTCTGAAATAGACTTAATACATATTATACACTGCACATAAATATAAATTCCATACTCTTACGATTTATTACGGATTTCAGTGATATTAAAATTACATTGCTTTGCTTGCCACAAAAGAGAATTAGAAAAACAATTCTAACAGCCATAAAAATTCCTCTACACTTAACAAAACAAAACATGGCTAACTTTGGTTCTGTATGTTTGTATGTACACATAATCTCTATCTATAGGTCAACTTACAAGACTTGTCTCTTATAAATACTTTTTGACATAATAACAACAACAAAGCATAGTTTTAATGGCAAATGATATTTAAATCAGTAAACGAAATCCTACATAAATCATAAAAAATCAATTATAAAAATATGTTATTAAAGGAGTAAAAATATGCTCCCTAGATTATTAGTACACCATTGCTAGAAATTTTATAGAGCAAAAAATTGGAATTTGTGCTCATTATTTGGAGCCTTCTGTATAGGTTGAATTTGAATCTGTATCTACAACTAAATAAATAATTGTACTATAATTGAAATGACTTACTTGAGTTGATCGAGAGAATGTGGATTTTTCGGTTTCCAAACTCCCCCAAACCAACTTTTGCTTCTAAACATTTCCAAAGTTTGGAAACGAACTTTTAGTCCGCAGTTATGTGAGGATTAAATTTGTATGCGCACCGCGCAAGGAACGGAATTGAACAGCAGATGACACATTGTTTGGACTTGAACGCTCTTTCTATAAACAAATCTGTTTACACTCTGCACACACAGCTCACGTACATTTGTGTGCTACAAAAGCATTTAGGTGGTGGTGTACTTTATTTTAGTTCTTTTCTTCAGTTTTTATTCTTAATTAAGTTTTTAACTGTCTTTCATTTCAGTAACATTTTTTAAGGCTCAACTCAAGGGTGCACAAGTCCTTTTTAACTTAGTTTATGTTTTATGTCATAATATGTGAGCATTTTAACATGTTTTAAATACATACATCACCAAAAGATACTCTGTGCATTTTTAACCGTTTCATTTAGGATTTTTAGTTGAGTTGACATACAGTATTTATTATTCCTTGTTCAAATATAAGCTGTTGTGTTCTTTGTTGTTCTTATTATTTATTTGATTGTTCAACTTGTTTTAAGTTACTTTGATACAGTAACATTTTTAAACACTAAAGTGTAAAGAAAGAGGCTCTTTTTTACCTAATACATACATACCTAGTTTTAGTAAGTATTTTTACGGTGATTTACTGGTTGTTCTGTTGTCTGTGTTTATCCTTTGCAAACAACGTGAATATAAGTTTAACAAGGTAAATACATCAGTGTTTATGATAAAGCTAATAATAATAATTTGATACACGATAGGTTGACTTGGGATGTGGCATGGGAGATTTATTTATGTATGCCTAAAGATATATACAAGAGAATAAGTACAGTTAAGTAATAGAACAACGGAAATTGTCGTTATACAGTTGTGTGAATTTATACTTTCTTGTCTGTCTCTCCCTTGTGAGGAAGTTGAAATCCATGTTATGTGATACTACGACATATTACATGTATTATGTATATCGTAGTTAATTGGTTAAATTATTATAGCCCTTAGTTCTCAATCATGATGTTAGTTTTATTAGTATATTGTAATAGTTTGTTGCTATCTTATCTGTCGGTTTTACATAAAGAGAGCTAAAGAATTTGAGTTGTGAACTGAAGGAAATGATTTAGCTTTCAATTGAGTTTTATTTTTCTATAGATTCCTTTTATGCAACAAATTAAGTGTTTTGTCCGTCATTGAGAATTGAGTTTGTCTCATTTGCCTATTACATAAATAACTACTCAAATCAGTAATATGCATTACATATTTAATGCATGCATGTAATACTGCATATTACATAAACTACAGTGTTGGAGACAGGAGACCGGAGTGGTCGTAATTTATAAATGTGTGTATTGAAGTTGAGATTTTTGTTTTCATTTTCATAATTTTACGAATTAATCATTAATTCTTGTTCTTGTTTTATAGATTATAAAAGTGACGAAATATTAACGTAAAAATGGAAAATGAAGAAATTATACAAAATGGCCTTATAAATGGAAAGAGTGTTGTGGGACTAACTCTGCTCCAACAACCTGTAGATGAAGAGCTACTGTACCAGAATCAGGTAAAAAGAAATCAGAAATATTAATAGTAACAGAAATAGTTTAATTAAGTTTGCAATTTTTATGTGAATTACATTTGTAATCGATTCAATTGTGAGCGAACAAAAATGATTGTCGCAGATAGTTGGATTAGGTAGTTTCATTTGTTTGCTAATTGCTACTTAGCACATAACAAGTGCTCATAATATGTAAAAGTAGACGCTTTTGTCTGTATGTAATTTTTGATCGTTTTCATTTCAAGCGGTGCTTTACAAGTTACAACTTTACAAGTTTATATTATCAGTTTCATGACATGGTATCAATATTTACATTTGTCCATGCGCTCAATGTTATAGTTTTAATGTACCTACACAAAAATGAATTATTAAACTGGGTAGGCGTAGTTAGTGTTGTAGATAAGAAGGTTGGTATTTATTAATCCCAATAAACCATGTCATATAAATTCACATAAATGCATAAGCTAAAGTAGTGTATAATATATTATTATGTCAGTCTCTGTCGTTTAGTTTTTTCTGCAGAGGTATGTAAGTAACTAAAGGAAGATAAAGATACACTGAAGCATACAATTTACAATTTGTATAGAGATATTTTTTTGCTGAACACTTTTTTGTACTTTAAGATTTCAAGAATTCATTTTGGTTTCGAAGAAAGTGCAACTCGGTGTTTTGTGACGCTTAAGGCTAATCTATATGAAACAAATCCCTATAGTTGTTAATGCAGGAATTATGAAAACATACAAGCGTTAGACGGAATACGGATATGAACGACCGTCATCGTTAGTGCTGATAATTGTAGCTCCTGATATCGTGCTACATTCCTTCTTTTATACTTACACAGATTACACTGTTTACTTGTACATTGTACATACACATTCTTATCTCAAATATTTCATATGTCAGTGCTGAGCACTATGCACATCCTATCAAGTACACTCGAGTTGTGTATCTAATATGTAACCTAAATAAACGCATGCATCGTGGTCATCATCTTCATAGAAGTATCATCGAGTACGTGTGGCAGCAGATGGAATGAATCATTTCTCTTGTTTAGCTTTGAGTGACATTTGAGAGCGAACCAAAGTATTTATATTTGGATTTGATGAAAAATGTTTTCATGTCTTCCTTGCACACGTTACTTTCAGTAATGAAATGAGATACGGGGCGTCATTTCTTTTCCTTGCTAACTGAGCTAACATTATAAATACACATTAATTCATAATGTTTCATAGCGGTAGAGCGTCTGGACTGGAAGTCCCAACAGAGTTGCAAGTCGCAGCAGTATGCTTTATTACTGGCATACTGACAGAATAAATCGAGTATAAGTGTGTAAGTATGCAAAAGTACATTTATTTTTGTACATGACATTTGATACAGAAATGGAAATTCTATCGTTGATATTATTGACATGTAGGCATAAATCATCTTATTTCGCATTTCTATTTTCTATATGCAAAAATGGGGATGAGAGATGAGACCTTTTTAAATGTAAAGATAGTCTCATCATTTGCAACCCACATTCCATGTCATTGAATTTTGACTTATTTAATAAAAAAATCACATGTGTATAAGTAACTAATTTGGCTATAGTAGGTATTTATTTTATAAACTACATTACGTACCAGACGTACCTATGTCCAAAATGTTCATATGAAGAGTTTTTGTCTGATATTCCATCCTGCCGGGATGTAAATGATGTATTGACGTAAAACATAGGGCGTTCTCTAAAAGTAACCCTACTCTTAAAGCTCGTTACCCACAACTGTAAAGCGTTGATTTGTTTTAGGGTTTTATTTTGTCTGTTTTCAGTCTTGTAGTGTAATTCTGTCAGTAAAGTTAGAAGGGTCTTTGTTTTCATTGTTGCTTCTAGTGCAGAGAATAAAAATATACATTTAATCCTTCCCCTTCACCTAAATAATTACTTAAGCATATACGTAGAACTATCTTTGAAACTGGTTTTCAAAGACAATTCACCATGAGGTTTTCTTTATTTTCCAAAAAGAAGCATAAAAGAAAGCACAGGAAAAGAAGTATGTACAACATTTACAAAAATGGTAGAGTCATCGCTACATTAAACAAAAGGCAACTACATCTCATTCAAAGGGTATAGATTTCTATATTTACAATTTTTTTATTTATTCTTCGTAATGTGGTTTTAGTTATTTGTTTGTGTACGTGTGCGGCTTATCATTTTCGAGGAAAAATATATTTCGGAGCACATAGCATATTACTACATTGCATGCACACATACCTTTGTACTCTACCCCTTGTCCTACATAGATAAAATTTGTTTGAGTAGAAATTTTGTTTTGTCTATGTGTGTGGTGTCCATGTTTATGTGTGTGTAGTGTGTACGAAGGCAAATGTGTGAATCAATGTATAATATAAGTTTTAAAGAACTCAACGATTACTGCTGGTCTTAAATCCTTGGCAATCCTATTGTCAACCTTCCAAATGTCAACGAAATGTGTACAGAAGTCATTATCATCGAGAATACTAAGTGTATGCACACCGTGGATGAGCTTGCAACAAAAAATATCCCTTAAGGCAATCCAAGCGCCCTTAAAAATGTGTAGTTAACAATAGAGAAACATGACAGCTAAAGCACTAAGCCCCTATCAGTTATACGGGGAGATACAGGTATAAAACGCAAAGAAACAGGTTTTTAAGAGATGTGTATAGTGACCTTGAAAAATGAAGCTGAGGAATGCAGCAGGTGTGCATCGTATATTGTACGTATAAGATTATGTACTACTTGCAGTAAGGAGTTGATTCAAACTCTGTACAGGTAAATCAGCTACTTACAGTTTGTCTGTGGGTTTGGTATGGTGAGTAGCTGTAGCTGTAGCCGTAGCCAATCCTCAAAACCTACATAGTTAAGAATTTTCGTTAAGGGTTAGGCAAAAAACATTTAAAATATGAATTACGAGTTATTGAGACGAAAATCGAGGCCTGTACCAATTGATACTAACATAGATCTTCTTGACCTTCTTGATAATCAACCTAATAATGGAAGTTATCAATCGCAGGTATAAACCATTCTTATTTCAATATTATCGGACGTTTTTGTTGTCATTTTCCTCATATCTACCAGCTTCGCACAATTCACATACATGAACCCATGTACCTGTTTCGATTTGCATACACGTAAAGTGTTAGCGGTTTGAGTTCGAGTTTACTTGTTCTTATCACGAATTTGATAAGACGTGTGTGTGCAGTTTATGTTTATGCGTTTTAATATCAAACTGATAATGTGATAATGGTAATACTTCGTTTCATTGGGTTTCTTTATTCAGAATGTGTGATTAACGTGTGATATGCATATGCAGTTTTCTAAACATAACTTTTCCCACCTTTCTATCTTTATGGTTATGATAACATAGTAGTGAAAATAGTTGTTACATTTATTTTATCAGTTTATAATTTCATTTCAAGTCATGAACCAAACGAGAGTAAATTATTGAATCTGTATGTTTTGTTTTTATTTAAAAGATGTATTCTAATGTTTTCTGATTCATTTTTTTCAACAGACAAGTGTTTTAAATAATGTGTCATCTGCCAGTGGATATGACCTACCTTCTGCAGCGGGTCCGGTAATTAATCGAACAAACAATGTAGCATGGGAATACCATAATGTTGTCTTAACGAGAGTTCCTGGATATGGCTTTGGAATTGCTGTCAGTGGAGGGTCTGACAACCCCCATTTTGCAAATGGAGATCCGGCTATTGCTATTTCAGATGTTCTGAAAGGAGGCCCCGCACAAAATAAACTTCAGTACGAAAAATATTTTATTCAGTATATTTATTAGGTTTTTTAAGATTATATAATTTTAATCTTGTTTTACTTTAAAATTATTATCATGTAATTTTATTAAGCTGTATTAATTATGTATAATTTTGGCATAATGAAATAATATTTTATTTGAATTGCAGGGTTAATGACAGAATCTTATCCGCTAATAACATCAAACTTGAAAATGTTGACTACGCTACAGCAGTTGGAGTACTGCGTGATTCGGGACCTTCTGTTCAATTAGTAATCAAAAGAAGATGTATATTAGATCCTACTGTTTCAGATTCTAACCTTACCCAAAGAACAACACTCATAAAGCAAAGTTCTAAGAAAAAAGATCTGACAAGTGCGGATTTCGGAATTGTGTTCGGAACAAAGCTTTATGTTAAAGAGATTATCAAAAAAGATCTATATGAAAATATACAACCTGGAGATTATGTGCTCAAAATTAATCATCTTAATACTGTAGATCTCTCGCTAAAAGATATTAAGAAAATTTTCAACGATAGCAAAATCGATACTTTTAATGTTACTACAAAAAAATCAAGTGGTAGGACAAGTTTTTGTAACTTCTTTATGATTATTCTCATCGTATGTTGGTCTGAGTTGTTCTTTAATTTATCATTGAAACATTTACAGATGAAAATTCGTACCGTCGTCTTCCGGAAGAAGATCCAAATTCGCATTCTCATCCTCGAACGTCTTCATATCCTGCTCAAAATCTTTATGTACAGCCTCCCACTCGCAATAATTTGCCCCCTTTACCGCCGCTTATTAATGGAGGGGATGTGGAATTTGCTTCAGACAATGTCACTAATGAGGAGCCTGCTATTCCACCTCCTCCAAGACCTCCTCTACCAATCAGTCGTACGTAATTTCAACATTTTTTTTACAATTTATCTTGGGTTAGAAGGAATGTGTTGTTACCATATTTAACCGTTACCGTTTCAGATGGCTATGATGTAGGCAATGGTCCAATGACGGATTATGTCAGCTGCCGTAGAGAGTTGAAATATGATAGCAGTGATGATCTAAATTATAATTATCATCGCAAGAAAATGTTGGAACAAATTCAAGCTGATCCACCAAGGTACATTAACTTCATTAAAAAAGACAATTCATTGGGAATTCGCTTGACTGGTGGAAATCGCGTTGGAATTTTTGTTGCTGCTGTTCAGCCGGAGAGCCCTGCTCAAGATCAGGGTCTCAAACCTGCCGATCTTATCATGAAGGTACGAAAGCTTTTACAACCAGTACATAAATATATAAATCACAGCCATTCAATCGAATTCTTATTCTATTGTGACATGATTTAGGTGAATGAAATAGATTACGTAGAAACGAAGCCCACAAGAGAAGAGGCTGTATTACATTTACTAAGTTTATCACCGAATTCCCCGATAACTTTAATAGTGCAAACAAACCAAGAGTTATTCAAGAAATCGCAAAAGACAAATCAAGATGAATTTTACATTCGCGTAAACTTCGATCAAGATGCATTAAAGCAGACAGAGCTGAATTTGAGGAAAGGTGACATAATAAAAATTACTGATACTCTCGTTACTGGAAGTGTTGGTGATTGGGAAGGCTACAAGTTGTCAAAAATAACCCAAGACGTAACAGAGAAGGGCATTCTTCCAAATTACCAAAGAGCTCAAGAAATATATAACGAATACTTAAAGAAGCCTGTGAAAGACAAGTTTTTCAGACGAAAGAAGAAAATATACGACAACACAATTATTTTCAGTGAAGCCTATACAAAAGTAATATACACGAAAGTTGATTACATAAGGCCTGTAGTGCTCTACGGCAATTTATCAGAACTTGTTAAAGAGAAGTTGTTACAAGATTTTCCTGATTTATTCGAAGTCCCAGGAGATAGTGACGACAGCAGAAATTCGATTAAATTATCTAAAATCAGGGAAATAATCAACAAGAGAAAAATTGCTATTATCGATTTGCCCCCGAATGCTCTGGAGAAGTTGCAGCAGTCATTTAACATATTTCCTATCGTTCTTTTCTTCAAAGCGGATAACAAACAAATTATTAAAGACATTAGAAACAATCACAAAAGCCAAAGCAACACGAAACTCATCAGGTTAGTAAGATTGCATCATATTCATTAAAGATGATTGTGTTGAGTCATGCAATGCAATCCTATTACATGCACATACCCATGTTAACGTATAATTCTGAGCCGTCCATGCCTCAAGGCTGTGGGAATTTTTAAGTTAAAAGCTCAAGGTTTTGAAATTAATTTATAATATTCGAATCTGTAGAACCAAGAGTACGAGAAAGTTATTAGACGAAAGCGTGAAATTGGAACGATCGATCGGTCACTTAATTGGCGCGGTGGTAAATCTCAGTGAGTCTTCGTGGTATCGAAGACTGAAAGATACAATAGATCGTGAACAAAACAAATTCATCTATGTACCATCTCAAGTAAATCATAATTCTCCCATTCTTTTTAACAAATTTTTCCATTTTACTAATGTATTTGGTGCGTGTGTATGTAGATGCATCCTCTTGGGAAATCTGTCAACCTTTCTACTAACAATTACTCTCCTTTCATATAATCTGTCAATTGGTGAACGGCACACTTACTTTCTGTCCTTTTTCTTTTGTGGCAATGACAAACATTTTAAGTAACAAACATCGGTGTTTTAACAATGTAATTAATAGAAATTAGAAGAAAATCGACCCAGCTCATCGTCCTCCGAGTACATATTTCAAAAGGCAATAGATTCTAATCGTCATTCGTACGCTTCAAGTCCAGATGAGGACAAAGGTGCTTCTTCTGATTTCGAAAGCGAAACTCTAAGAACGAGACCAGACGGAGCAAATAATGACGAAAATAGAGAAAATACGCAGTTGCCCAACTATAATGCACCTCCTCCATACTCCATACATATACATGTAAGAACTTACATAATACATACCAGTTATTGCAATTGCAACTGACATTGTGTGGGTTGGCAAGTAACATAATATTATGCAGCACTACTAGCATGTGTGATTAATTTGCATATTATTAAACATTTTTAGGACCCTCTGCAAACAACAACACCAATTTACCCACCCGGATCTTCGTCTAAATCGTACAAGACACCCCAGCCTGTGAAACCCAAATCGATGCCTACAGTGCTAGCGCATACTCCTCCTGAAAGTCCAATGCCTAAACCTCCCAGAGTTGACAGAACGAAGAAGCCACGATCTAACAATCAAACTCCCATATACTTTCAATCTGGAGAACAAAACGATGTGTATAATCAAAACAATTCAAACAGCAACTATCCTTCCAGCTATAACACTCCCAATAGTGACGTTTATGAAAGATCCGCTTCTACTTCAATAAGAAAATCAAACCAAGATAACTACATGGATAGAAGCGCCAGTTACCATTCAAGTAATGGAACTTTAGCAGATCACAGAACTCCGAATGACAATGGAAATTATTCTGATATGCTACTTAATGGTAATGGTCCTAGCTTTCCAGATAGATCGTTAAATTCAAGTGGAAACTTCCAGGATAGATCGCTCAACGCCAATGGAGCAACTTATCCTGACAGATCCATTAACGCCAATTCTACCTATCCTGACAGATCAATTAATTCATACACCGAAAGGTCGCATAATGGAAACTACACAGACAGATCACAAAATATCAACTATGCCGAAAGATCCCAAACTTCAAATTATCAAGAAAGGTCGCAACAGCAAAATGGAAATTATATTGAAAACCATCATAACAGTAGCAAAATTAGTAATTTTTCAGACCGAGCACAACCAAATCCAGAACAAAATTATGATATGCCAAAGCCATCCGCCAACTCAACACCAGTAAAACAACGAGCTGGACCAGTAGAAGTACTTCCTGGAGACCAACAAGATCCCAGACGAAATGACAATTATCTTAGTAGCATGTCTTACGACGTCAGTGAAGGACTGAGCAAAAGAGATGTTCTTCAACCAGACGACGGTGCCTACAAAAGCCCATACAGACTCCTTCCGAAAACCTATAAGCCTATCCCGCCACCAAAACCTCTGAAAATGACAAAACCAGTCCCAGAAGGCAAGGGCAAACAAGGCCAGGGCTATTACTTAAATGTGCCACAAAGACCCGAATTCAATTCCAGAGATTCTGCTTTCGAACTTTACAGAAAACCTGACAACATCAACAATAACAGGTACAATTCCTAAAAATGATTTACACTCTGTATTATTATGTTACGTTTCTTCCTTTTATCTATCCAGTAAAATGAGTGGCTATTCATTCATTACACAAGTGAAATGCGCTGTTACTGTAAAATTTACACATTTTATGCTTCATTTGTTTGTAGTGGTGTAGTTGGTGATGGGGAGAGCAAAATAGTAGAGTTAGAAAAAGGAATTTTCACAAGTGCAGGAGGAATATTGAAACCTCCAAGAGGTTCTAAATATTTCGGTATCGAAGTTGTCATCCCGCCACTTGCCATTCCAATGCACACAAAACAAGAAATCTTCTTCAAAGTCAGCGATGACAAAAGAAACATCAATGGTAGTAACACAGTAGTTCGGTTGTTTTTACAATTCCCTTGTGTCAAACTAAAATCTTTATGACGCAACATATAATTGCTTTCAACCTAACAATATCATTAAAAGACCATTTTTGTTGTTTGATCATGCACTAAGTTGGTGTGATGTTTTACCACTCTTTGAAACACTTTGACTAGCTTTCTACATTACTGCCGTGTTGTACATGTATTTAACTATTGTTTACTTTAATTTGTCTTGTAGGTGATTCTATGTTGAGTCCGATGATGGAACTAGGTCCTGAAGGACTGGTGTTCAGCCTTCCAATAGAGCTACGAATCCCTTCATACTTAATCCAAAAAGAAAACGAAGCAAAAGTGTACGTATCGAATCAAGACAATAAGACGAAATCTTGGCAAAAAGTTGATATTTCTAATTATGATTTATGCAAGGAAGATTCTCGGAATGCAAATGGCATGGTGTCTATTTCCATCCATCATCTATAAGTACGCACGTTGTAATTACTCTTAAGAAAATTATATTATCTTTAAATGCGAAATGTACTATTATAATTAAAATTAAAACATTACCTGTGCCATACAGATAGTTGGTAGTAGTCTGTTGCTCAAATCTCGTGCAAAACCAAGCGTAACTATGTACTTCCTGTTAATACTTTACCGTTCGTTGTTGTACCATACTATTATGTCATGCTAGATTGTAAAATAATTCATATAAATATTATACATAAATCAAAGCATATCATATTTACATGAATATACGCTATAATGTTGATCCTTGTGTCAAACTGTTATATTTGTGTAAAAATAGTACTGTAACACTGTTACTGTATTGCGTATATAATAAAAATGAATTTTACTTAATACACATTTACACATACCTACAAATATGTTATGAATAAAAAGTTTATACTTCCATGAATACACAATCAGTACTAGCTGTACATAGTCCGCATTCATTATTCCTCCACCCATCCATAATATCCATACTTAGTAGTAGCATAGCATAATATGCTTCAGCAAAGCCAAGCAACCCGGGCCAAATCTTTCCAGTGTATTATGCTTAGTGCCTACTACTACCATTATGCAATATGTAATAAGTAGAAAGAGTTGAATAACAATAAGAATATGAAAGGTAGACTTAAGACAATAAAAGGCAGAAGTTGTGTTTAGTAAGAAAGTCATTTGATTGTGACTTGTAGTGTGTTGGTCGTATGAATCTAATGGAGAGCATAGTTTTGCAGTCATCGCCTCGTACAATTATTACGACTAGAAGTTGACTGTAAGAAATTCTCACAAAATAACAACTGTATCTGTAACGTATGCAAGTAGTCCTAAAAATACTGTATCGATTTTCCATTATCATGGCAAACATAACATCATAACCTCAAGCAAATCTACTTGACTTCACTTGGTGTCCTTTCTTATCGACATGATATTAGCTTAATTTTCCCATTTAAATACATTATACAATCTACATTCATTAGAGATACTAATGTTATCTGCAACTAATCTTCGCACAAAGGACAATGACTACTTCTGTACAGAACTTGGTTGGCAAAATGCTATACGTTAAATAAAATCCTAGGAGCATTTGTATGTTAGGTACTATGTATATATATGCATTGTAATGGTTATATGTAGTAATAGTAGGTACTGCCGCATCTTCTTCTGTTTCTTGTTCTTGTTCTTCCTCCCCGTGGTGTGAGTGTCTCCAGCATTATTCTCTGAACATAGCAACGAAAAACCGTTATGTCAATACCTCGCTACAAATCGTCTTGCTCTGGCCGGATGCACGTTCGTAAATACAAAAAGATGTTACAACATAACAATAGAGACAGGAACAAGCCTGGGATAACAAAGCTACTAAATGGAGAAAAGGAGATCAAGTAATTCTCACTTTTCCCCGTAGTTTCCAATGTGTCGGGGTGAGTTTTTGAAGCTTTTTCCAGTTCAAGTTATAAGTAGAGTATAGGTAGTTGTATAGTTTTAGTTAAAAGGAAATGTAACACTCAGTCGCTGGATAGTAAAGCATAACACTTTGATTTTGACATTGTTAGGTAGGAAGGATATTTTGTGTTAAATTATTTACAAATATACTAATACAAGTTTGGAGAGTCGACAGAAAAACATTTATCACCCGAAATTTGATATTGGATTGCAGTGGTGAAATGCTAAGCCAACTAACTATAGGTAAGTTGTAAGTTGTATGGACACGCTGAGCATTCAAGGAAATACAGATACGTGGAAAGCGTTTTGCAGAGAAAGCAAAGAGAGTATGAATAGTATACTTATGTTGGTATTGCTTGGCTGTGTAATATGCACACATAGTGGATTTAGTGGCACAAGTAGCAGTGAAAGCGTATAATAAAATATATACTTACAAAAGAGGGATACGATATACATAGAGCAGCATTACTACTAAGGAAGGATGGGATAATGGTGGTTCTCTGGTTCGGATCGTTGATTTGGTACTTTGGTACAAACGTATAGTATACTGTAGTTTGTACTACGGACGTACGTAGGAAAACTATGTAGTAGCAGTACTGTTGTGAGAAAGTATTATATAGTTATTAGGTTTAGTTTAGTTTGGGTTAGGTATGTATAGTTCACAGAGAGAGAGAGAGAGATAGTTAAGGAAAGTATAAAGGAAAATGCGTCCGCCCGCACCCGCAGTATTGATTATACAAATTGCAGCAAGCATATCCCTAGTAGTGGTGGTGGTAGTAGCAAACTCAAGTCAAGGATCTTATTCTTTCTCCATACAGACACAGAAAATCTACAGAAATCTCTGCCAAATCTTCTTCAGAAAAAAATGCGTCATAAGAAAAAACGGTTATAGCTGTGTGGAGTATGGCGATAGTACAAGAATTTTCGAATGAAATACACGCAATGCTGCGAAATTTTGGGAAACCTTGACTGTATGTACACATGGATTGAGAATTCACATATCTCTGCTCGTGGAAGTAGGGGAGTGCTAATAAAAATGTATATGAGCGTACATACGTATACTAGGCACACACACACAAGACAAAATAGTGTGACAAACATTGTACTGTAGTGAGTGAGTCTGTACTTGTACTTTGTACTACTACTGCAGTACAATGAAAATACATCCATTTCAAATATTTTGCAATCGAAATAAGTACGCAGAGAGACTGTTGGTGTTTAACGCAAATATATTATGTGCACCTCCAACTAAAGCTGAAAGCTAAAGCTATCAATTTTGGTTTAAATGGCTATAACTTACTGGTTTCCTCCTTGTAAACGTAATTTGTTTAAAAAGGTGCAGACATGCAAAACAAAGGTCGCCATTCCCAGTCCCACCAACCATCTGCATCATCCCACTTAAGTGGAACAGATCCTTGTGTCATGTGAAACATTTCTCCTGTGTGTGGCCAACCACACCACACATGCTGTACTTATCTCTATTGACAAACTCTAAAAAAGCCATGCAATTCCACAATTTTTGCTCCTGCGTTTAAACAGACAAAGACATAATGACGAGGAGGATGCTGATGAGATTAATGACTACAGTGAAAGCTGTAAGAACGTCTGTTTTCATGTGTTTGATAACTGCCATAAATAGTAATGACATTATTATGCATGTTGACAGCTGTGTACACAATAATTTGTGCACTGGCAATAAGAAAATAACATTACATGAAAAATGGAATGTGTGTATATTGTGTTGTATTGTTCATTGTAGGTACTCAGAGAGTTTTATATAGGATGCGAATGCAATTATTTTCATTTGCAAACAAGATTTGCTACGGGAATAAATAGTATTTTATATTTTCTGCAGTGACTTGGTTTTCTGTACTTAGACTGCTGAAATGAGATCAGAATCAGCGGCAGTAGTAGCAGCAGCAAAGTCAAGACGAGTCCAGAGAGAGAGAGAGACCAAACCATAGGAGTCTCCAGCCAGAATTCTGAGTCAGATCGTTGAATGTATACGGCGGAGGACGACGAAGCTTGCTTTGTGCGAGAGTTCCTGCATGGAATATTAAGTTTAACTCTACTAAACTGATGTAGTAGTCACTAGTCAGTTTATATCAAGGATATGGTATAATGTACCTTGACGCAAACTCTATAAAGCAGTTTTCGATTCTTTCTATAGATACACACAAAGAGATGTATAATAATATTATGTAGCAGTAGAATCTAGAAAGAGAGAACTAAACTGACTGTAAATGGTAAAAGTACGGACTTATTTCCCTAGCACAAGACTACTCTTCTGCTCACTCACCCATCTCACCACAAAAAATCGCCTATGACTCAATCACCCAAATTAAACCTGAGCAAATATTACGGGAGAAGAGGAGGATGAAGAGGATGGCTACAACTACACAAGTAACACAACAGCAATCGCATACGGGCGATAACAAAAGTGTATAGATCATATACAATACACACGATACATACAGATACAGATACACCACTCATTCATTCGTCACTCTAGTAGCTTGAAGCTAAGCAAAGCTAAATGCATTTACACCACATACAACATGCAATATTCGATACATTGTACAAAGAACACTCTCACACATCACAACACACAGGTAAAACTTTGATCGTGTGCTATGGTGCTAGTAAAATGTAAAGATACACAACAAGAACAACCCAACACATCCAGAGAGTGTAGAAAGAGCAGATTTTCGTGATGATTCATTTAATTATCTCTCTGGCAAAACATAATGCAAAGTACAGACATGTTCATATCCTTCCATACATACTACCATACCACCACACGATCTTATACATATACATACTACTCCGAACACCGCCACCACGGCCACCGTGTTAGCTGTGTGAGTGTGAGGAAGTGTGTGTGTGTGCTATATCGTTCTATACAATACATTAGCGTAAAGTAAGTAAAATAAAGTAAAATGGAGATATAGTAAGCCCACTTGAACATTGAAGAGTCATAAAAGGAGAGGAACTCTGCCAACTTTTCACAGAGTACATTACATTACTACATTGACTACGAGAAAGAGAAGACTTTGGTGCTCGTTCTTGTTTAGTAGGAGTCCTTGTATTCGTACAACACATGCACACACAGTGTCTCTAATATTATTACTCCTCTACCAACCAACACCACACGACTACATCTACGTCTGTCCCAATACTCTTAAGACGACTACTACATACACATACAGCACTACATACAGAAACTACATACTACACAACGACTACTTTACACAGAACCAACATACAAAACGACTACTAGACTCCTTGTGCTTTTTACTCTCTTTACTTTTACTTTGCCGAAAATCAGTGCCATTGCCGTTTCTGTTGCTACGGATCAGATCAGAGAAGAGGGAGGCTACACGCTACTTTGCTTGTGTTACTAAGGCTGCAAGAATTGAACAGACATACAACAGAATACACATACAACGGAACACACACATACACACACAGTCACTTTCTGCTTTTACTTTACTCAACTGCTGCACTTGCAGATCATTTGCTTCAATACAACTTCTCTGCCGCTCTTCTGCAGATAAACAACATTTCTCTCTCTCTCTCTGTCTCTCTCGTTAAATTCAAGTAGTATACGTCTAATACTTCCTCTCTGTATATACGCACACACCTCGTCACAATAAATAAACACAGAAATATCTCTCGAATTCTGCGTCAAATTATTTACTTTTATTAGCATTGGGTCCGAAACGCTAAGTGTGAATTGCCTGGCTGTAAACAAAATGTCTAGTCCTAAAAGTAACGAGTTGGTGAAAGCTGTCGCTGCAGCAAACGAAAAGTTTTCCAATAATCTCAACCAGGTAAGTCGTAATACGATATGTAATTAAATTTAAACACCTTTGTGTATAGATTACTTGTTATATTTTCGGAAATTGTGTGCATAAGTATTATGTTGTGTATAGAGTGAAGTTTAAGCTAATGAAATTGGTAAAAGGTTTATTAAAGAGAAATTCATTGATTTATGTGTGTGCAGAGTGTCAGGGTTATTGTAGGTATTGTCATTAATTTAACTTCTTTGTTTTAAAGTTTGGATTTGTGGGTAAATGTAGGAATTGAGTAAAGAGTGCAAGGGCAATCTCGTATACTCGCCTATGAGTATAACAACTGTGCTAACTCTATTGAAAGCGGGTGCTAAAGGACAGAGTGAGGCTGACTTGCAGAAAGTATTAAATCTCCCAGCTGACAGCACCAATGTAAACAAAGGCTATTTGCAGTTACTGAAATCTTTCCAGGTAATTAATTGCATTTTACTCATAATTTTGACTTGAAGGCTGTAAATACCTATTTATCACTGGGCTGAGCTTAATGACATTTTGCGACAATCTTTGTACACAGGCTGCGTCTGACGCTGTAACATTGAAGTCTGCAAATAGAGTGTACACAAATCTAGGATTTGAACTCAACAGCGATTTCATCAAAACTGCAAAAGACTATTTCTTGTCTGAGGTTGAACAACTTGATTTCGCTAAAGGGCATGAGTCTGCAAAGAAAATTAATGGCTGGGTAGAAGAATACACTAACAAGAAAATTAAAGACTTGATACCTCCAGGTTGCTACATTATTATTTTCAACTCGTCTCCCTTATTATTTTGTACATAAAGCACAATGTGTATGGTTGAGGGATTTTTAACAAAAGAGACAGTGTATAAATAATTGTTGATGACTTAATTGCAGATTGTCTGACGCCTTTGACACGACTGGTGCTTGTCAATGGCGTGTACTTCAAAGGATTGTGGAAAAATCAATTCGACAAGGCAAAGACTGAAAAACAGCCATTTTACATCACCGAAAAGGAAACGAAAGAAGTTGACATGATGTACAGGCAAGAAAAATTTCCTTACACCGAGCTCGACGGACACAACACAAGCGTTGTAGCCCTCCCATATAAAGTAAACACACATTTTTTAACTGTTTGGATAATTCTATGTCTACAGATATAGCATGTATTTAAAAATGACCTTCACTGTATTTTTATGGCAATGCATAAAACGAAAATTGATTACCATGTGCAATAATTGGCAGGGCGATCGACTGTGCATGTTGGTGTATTTACCTGACGTTGGATCCAGCATTGCTAAGCTAGAGACTTCTCTTAAAACCATTACAGTCGAATCTGTATTAAAAGATATGCGTTCACATGACAAGGTGCAACTCTCTCTGCCTCGATTTAAAGTTGAATCAACCCATAACCTTGTGCCCGTCCTTAAACAGGTATAGAAAACGATTCAATCCTACTATATACTTACACTTGACTAAAGCATCCTGGTTTCTTTATGGCATCTTATATAGAAATTGATTACCTATGATTTTCTCTATATCAATATAAAACAGCTCGGTTTGAAATCGATTTTCGATGCTAAGTCTGCTGATTTCGGAAACATTCCAAAAGGACAAGACCAGCTATACGTTTCGGAAGTTATCCAAAAGGCTTTCATTGAAGTCAATGAGGAAGGGACTGAAGCTGCCGCTGCAACAGGTAAGTTCTATCAAATCAGCGTTAATCACTAATTAAAATACAAGTTTTGGAATCCATCTCACTTTGATTATTTATCCCCTATACATATGTCTGTCTTTATAGGAGTTGTGGCCACGTTAAGGATGATGCCTCACATAATCGAATTCAAAGCCAACAGACCGTTTCTTTTCCAAATCGTAGACAAGGAATCTAATTTCATCCTTTTTGCTGGAAAATGTGCGAATCCATCTGCATAAATCAATGTAAACTTTTCTATCTTCTGTACTTTTCCTTCATTTCAGCTTTTTCCTATTATTTCCATCGAAATATATCGGATACCGGACGGGTTACAGATGTAGTCATATTATAAATTCATTTGCCTTTGTATTACCATTGCTATTTGTGTTTTTCAATTATTTATTCATTATTTTCTGGTGTTTTGTTGTAACTTAATGCATTCCTTTTCGTCGATACGCAGTAAGTCTGTATTGTAAATCTAAGTACCTGCATTATTTATATGAGAAACGTTGTCTAGTGCATAATACGGTGCTAATTTTTAACTATAGGTGTTCAGAAATTAATATAATTGTTTTAGAGACATACATAGTGTATTAGTAGTGTATTTACACCTGGGTTATTATGGAAGTCTATTAATATGAGTATTAAACCAAAATTTCATTTTGAATTTCTTTTAGCTTGTTTACACTATATGTTGTCATTTTTTATTAATTTTATATGTGCATCCTTTTCCCTGCATTACATAACCATTTTTGCTACATCTTAAGCTTTGATTACAAAACTCGATATCTAAAGTGGACAAGTGACAATAAGAGCATTCCGCCTATACATGACAAATTATTCATTTACGTTTTACATATAGATTACTTACAGTGTACCTATTTTGCATTTGTTTCATATGATTTGCTCATTTATTCAGTCATAACTTTATTCAAACAACCTAGAGTAATATAATAGTGTATTTATTCATACAAATGCTACCCGTTTCGTATTTAATTAATTTTGTCCTTTACTCTTTAGTGCAATAATATTAATATGGTATAGATAGTGATAGTACAGACATGCATTATTATAGACTTCAAAAATACATGAATGTTGTGGCTCACATGAAAAAACTCCTAAGGTATCAATTTAGCTTTATTATTTTTGCTTAAAAGCTTAACCTAAATTATTGCAGTCTAAAGAATAATAGGTACTATGTTACAAAGCATGTAGTTAGTGTATCCATTTGATAGGTAAATTGCCTTTACAGATACTACTCGTACTACCTATTATAACAAAGTGCATTCCAAGCCGAAAAGATTGCAAGGTGTGAGTAACACATAAGTTTAAATGTTCTGAAATGTATAGACTTGTATATTGTATAAAAGCATGATGATGTCCGAGTATAGACTCTATCATAGTGTCTTTGCGGTTGAAAAGAGAAATACCATATTATTACTATTACCATGTGTATAGCATTAGAATGACATGACATGGATCGCTTGCAAGTGAAGATTGAGCTTATTGTGTTAGAATAGAACAGTCGCTTTCAGAATCGGATTTTTTAAACGACAACTATGACTCTTCATACAATGCAATAGTGCTCTACTTGTAAGGCATACATCACAACTAAGGTACATTACAGGGAACATGTACAATTACATTTACAGGCATTTTGTGTTAAATTCATTAAATGAAGTGACTACTAATGTACGTGACTGTAAAGGTTTTAGCGATTAAAGAAAAGAATTAAACAACAGAGGGGTTTTGATGAAATTTTAATAACGATCAGAGGAAAAAACATTGAAGAAACTATTACAAACAACAACTTCTACTACATTTATGTTCGTATAGACAATAAATTGTGTTAATAGAGTAAATTACACGCATTTAATAGTGAGAGGGCTGCCGTTGATATGTTCGCATCTGAATTTCAAAATCATTCTATACTCGCCTTTAGCTGTAGGCTTATAGGACAATGTCAAAATTCCATGAGTTTTCTCTTCCACCAAGTACACAGGCTTAGAAGGACCAGTTATATCCACCATAAGCTCACCTAATAACAGGCAAACAAAACGTTACATATTCATTGGGACGCATTGCGGGATATTTCGCCAATATGCCGTACACGAGTCGGGGCCTTGTAGCGAGCACTCACTTCTTAAACACTTGTGCTGCTATGAAGCTCTAGGTATATTTGTAGCTGTGGTAATGAGCTGTGAGATGTACACTGCTAATTTGTCTGGGAGCTTTTGTGCATTCTATAGAGGTGACATGGGTAGGATCATTGGCTAATTTTAAAATTGTTTGCATACTTTAGGTAGGTACGTGGCTTTTACTTTTATAGTAAAGTTCTTTGTTGCTGACAAAGATACGTATTCATCTCATAATGTTTATGTGACGAGTACGTACGGAAAAATGTGTTTAACAAGCATCTGTTGTGTACTTAGGTAGATAAGACTACTAGCACGGTCGTTTCAACCGTAACTGACGGTTCGTATTAATCTTGAGGTAAGTAGTGACATATTTCGTACCTAAAGGAAATGTGTAGGCAGACGGATTTTGCACAAGAGTAGGTATTTACTACAGAGAGATTGTATAGAAAGTGGGAAAAATAAAGAATAGACTTACAATTAATTTCAGCTCTGGAGATGTCTAAGAAAATTTCGTTGAATTGGTTAACAAGGGCTTGCTCCATTCCGGGTCCAGACATCTTCACTTTTCGTACAAGGTTTCTTTTAATGACGAGAGGTTTCTTGATGGGCACACCACGGCCAATTATTCCCAGTTTAAATGGCGAATTTTTAACGTGTTTTCCATTAAATTTGACTGTGAGCGTATAGGTTCCAGGAACTTGGGGTAGGTATGATACAGAAATGTTTCCGTCTTTTAAATGCTCAAACTCAATATCAGGTTCGGAAGGCCCGTCTAATGCCACCACCAAACCACTTGTCACATATTCTTCGCACTCGGCGATTTTCACCTTAAACACACTAGGTACTCCTACAATAACAAACAAAAATTTTACAATGCTTATTGTATACAGATTGGAAATTTTTGGTAGGGGAAAAATGATTATAAAATTGATAGATTTTTATTAGCGTGTTGTGGTATCGACCTACTGTTCCTCCGAATAGCCCTTCACCAAAGGCTTCAATGGGCTTTTGATCCTTCACCTCCGCCATTATGTCTTTTATCAATGCACAAACTTAAAGTCTAAGAGTTGGTGATGACTTCTGTTCAGATTGTTACCATTCGGAGACTAGATGTGAACTGTTCCGGATTCCTATCAAAAATACTAATACTCGGTTTATAAATTTAGACCCCAGCAAAGCCAGGACAGGCAGGACAGAAGTATCTTATCAAAAAAAACTTATGCTTATGCTTACATAACATAACATAACGTGGCTGGTACATGGAACACATACTTATACATGTGTACATTACATACCAACCATCAGAGTCAACCAGAGTCAAGCCAGTCAACAGTTTTCCGTGCAAATGCAAAGCAACGAAATCGCGCATAACTGAACAACTCTGAACAAGTATTAATACGGTTATAAGAGTGACATGACAAAAATTGCATGGTACATACCGATGATAACATAAACCGTAGCTCCGAGTTTGTTCAACAGTTCCAATATAAAGAGAAACTGCTAAGGGGGCGGAATGTGAAATGTATAAAACGGATTCGGCTCACTTGACGTGACTTTTCACTATATTATAATATGTAGGTGTACTACTACCACTACCACTGCCACAGTCTCTATTTTTGTCTGCACTCGGATTTTGGCAAATTCTCACCCTGTGCTGTGTAAACAGGTGCAGACTCTTTTCTCGTAAAACCTGTTTTTTTCGAAATTTAACAATATATTTTCTACATTCAGGAAATTGCTGCTAATACCTTGTAATATTATAGCTTCGGCTCTATACCTATTATGTGAGTAGGTATACATAGTTACCCGGATAATTGCGTCTTTGTGCAGAAACACATGTAGCACGTAATTATGAAGAATCCAGAACTTCATCGTATAATATTTCTATTTACAGAACATCTTTATGGGAATACCTTGCATTATATAGCGAGGTTACAAATATGCGTAGTTTTGGTTAAACT
This sequence comes from Pogonognathellus longicornis, assembly GCA_034694085.1. Classification (NCBI taxonomy): domain Eukaryota; kingdom Metazoa; phylum Arthropoda; class Collembola; order Entomobryomorpha; family Tomoceridae; genus Pogonognathellus; species Pogonognathellus longicornis. Next base: position 27,538 of record JAQFYB010000223.1, read on the forward strand.
CATCTCTTAATGAAATGTGGTTCATAGCAGTTTGTAACTGTAAGGTTGAGTAGTTAGCACGTGAATGCATGCAAGCAAGTGTTGAAAAGTCTTCTTTCAGGTAGAGTTACAATGTGAGGGAATTTAAACGCATTCCTCCTTGCTCCTGGGTGTAATGAGATTTAACCTTAGCAGCCAACAAACCAGAGCACAGATATTCTAATTAATAATGACAATGTATATGCGTGTACTGTATACCTAACTCAAATTAAAAATGAGTCTAATTTGTCGCAGGAATAATGTGGTATGAAATATTCAGCAAAGTATGCGACACGCTTACACGAATTAGATACATAGGAGCTGAGACGATAAAGCAAAGTTAGGAAGAAGATAAAATCTGTAAGATCTCCGTGAACACGTCCCCGTAGAGCGATTGCACCCGAAGAGTTCTGACACTTACTCTTACATCCATTTCCATCTACATTAACCCATCAGAAATATCAAGCCTTAAATTATGTGTGCTCTTATAGCATGCCCAAACAGATACCACATGTCTATAAATATTGTCACCGTGTGCACACAGGCTACAAGACGGATAGTTGATGACTAAGTAGGTTTTTCCCTAGAACTGAATTCTGAATGGTTTTTTGAATTCTTTCATGACGAGTCCATTCGTCAACCTTTAGAATAGGTGGTGATGCAGGGAGGAAAAATGTTTTGGCATTTTAGGGAACTTACCTAGTGCTATTTGAGAATAAAATAAATATTTGCAAAGCCCAGGATCATGGAAAAACATTGAAAAAAGTGGAAATCTGAGAAAACGCATCGAACATTGCTCTCTCTCTCTCTTTCTCTCTCTCAGAGAGAAGAATTTGTAGGTAAACAAGCTTAAGACAAGGAAAAAGGAACATGAGCTCCCTATTTTTACGACACGACACGACTGACTTTAATACACGAAACGAAATAATAAATTTATTCTGTCTACTACCTTTGGATAGACTCCAGAATATCAAAAAAACATATGTTTAATATACATTCAATGAGTGCTATTAGATGTAGTACGCAGATATTTTGGCAAGATACTCCCAGCAATCATTTCTAAATCGCTCGATACATTTAACACACACACTGGGAGATACTGGTAGAGAGGGACACTCTCATTCCTTTCACACCACACTTTGTTGAATGTCGCTCTGTGTGTGGGTTGCTTTCTTTAACCACAATTTACTATAGCCACTAACTAAGACACAACTACATTCCTATTTGTGATTCCATATTGCCACGCAGACAGAGACACCCGTTTAATTCTATCATACAGGCATCAATTTTAATCTCCAGCTTTTAAATGCTCTCGTCTTCTATACGGGCTCGCTCAAATACACATAGCTCACTTCTGTCAATGTTCCTGATTCCTCAACCTCTCCTTGTATTCCATTACTACTTCCAAGCACTTGACACTTCTTTCTTCTTGTTCTTGGCATCCCCACTCTCACAACCAACATCAACAACTAAATACAAGAGGTGGAAAATAGACAATCATTTCGCTACACTTAATTACCATTTGTTTGCAAAATGCGAACTCAAGTCGTGTCGGCATTCGAAGCATGTCACTTCAAGATAACAGAGTAATGTTATGCAAAGTGCTGAGCTTTATTGCTAATCGGCACCCCTTACAATGAACATTACTTACACTCTCTCTCAGATAAACCACTGCAAAGTAGAATGCAAACCAATAAGCGTCAACTCCCAATATATTTATAAACACGTACTTACACTCTTTACACACATACATTCTCTCAGTCTATAATTAATTACATTTTAATTTGTTTATCCATTACAATCTGCCATCAGGTCATGTCCTATACTACTGTTGTACTAAAGAATGTTGAATTGAGCTAATCAAATCAACTTTGCAGCCAATTTTTCACGCAATTATCATTTTCGTCTTATCCGATGTTTACACAGAGTATTTTATCTTTGTCTCTTACTCTACCTACTTAATATCCATAAAATGGATTCTAATTTCATTTCACATGACTATGTCACTTATGTATATAGGTTCCAGGAAAATATTTGACGAATGAGTTAAGCAGTGAATCCAAGCGTGTACATACAAGATGCCCTTTCATTCTATAAATGTGGTTTGCATGTAGGTGCTCCATGTTTTCATACACAATTAATATATAATTACTCAGAAAATAAAATTTAATCTCGTCATTCGTACATGAATCGTGGTACATTACATTTGACCTATTAGTTTACAGAAATCTTCTATAAGCTACGACTACGACATAGATAGATGTTCTGTTTTCTATGGAAAATATATATACATCTCACACAGATCGTTCTACTGTAATTGCCTGTAGGTAATTATATTTATATGATTTATAAAGTGGGATACATACACAGAGTGTGATCATGATCAGAGTTCAGAGGAAGCGTTCATAATATTACTTATGCTCTCGGAAACGATGCAGCTGCACTGACACAATAAGTTAGGTATACAAAATAATTTATATATGAGAGTGAGATACAAGTTATAAATACAGAGATAGCATACGATATTAATACACATGAATCTATAGATACATAAAGTACTGTGTTAAATCCTCTGACCTTTCAACTGTAGTGGTGCAGTATTATTTCCCTGCCTTTCCGCCTGTGTACTTTTACTACGACTCTATGACATGACATTATTATGTACACTACTCGATTCATTGAACATATTTCTACTGCATGAATTCACCCCTCACAAACACACAACGTTCAGAGATACCTATATGCTAGTAATAGTGAGTAAAATAGTGTTGTGTGTAGCTTTTAGAGGCAAATTGAAAGCAGAGACTAATATCCTCCGCACAACACAACATACACATACACACACAAGTACACTACAACAAAACGCGGACAACACCAACAACAGCAGCCGAAGCCCCGGAGCAGCTGCTGCTGCTGGCTCGCTTATTTTCAGTTCCCGTATTATCACCTGGCAGGGTTTGGCTTGGTGACTGTATGGAATGGAAAGGACATGATGACATAGAAAAACAGCTTTCCTTCCGTAGCATCCTTTACTTGAAGTATTTGTATTTAAATTGTAGCTAATAAGCAAAACAACGTCCTCTGAGTTTGTGCTTGAGGACTACAGTACAGTATGTACTGATATTTATAGTGCATTATCTCTAATATATTTAATTCGTGTAGTGAGACACACTACACAATTCGGGTAAACATGTCGTGGTGGAAATTATGCTGTTTTGTGTTAGTTGGAATAATGAGTGTAAAATAAATGTTACAGTTGATGCATGATGGGAGCATGGAATTAAATATTTCCATGTCGTGTCATGTCATGTCGCTTTTTTGGGAGTTGCGTTGTTTTCTTTGCTTTTATTGCATAGTCCTTCTTCTATGGGTTGAGCCGTGCTATTATTTGATTATATTTTCTCTGGGATGGATGTGTGTTTCATTTAAAGACATTATTGCAAACTACACGTGGAGTAGGCAGCATAGGCACCACATCAAATGGGCAGAATGTGTGTGTTGTGTACAACTTGTCTTTCTTTTGCTTTCGGTGGAGCAGAAACTGTAAACGAATGTTTACATACCTATAGGATACTACAAAGATAAGTAGATATATTATACTAATAAAATAACTGAATATCTGAGTCAGTTGGCAACTGGCAAGGCAGAAATGATTCTAAAAATAAGAGAAAAAATTCTACTGTTTAAATAGAAAAAAGAGAGTAGTAGTACAACAACATATTGCAGGCCTACAGACACTGAACTGCTACTTAAGTACATTGCCTTATGTCGTGCCTTCATCACTTTTACTATCTGTATGTATGTGTGATGGCAAGACTTAGTTTTTGTTTTCATACTTAAGCCATACTTTAAATCGATCTGTCGTGTGGGTTGTCCCGGGATCACCTTAAAGCAATTAGGGTTAAAGGCGTAACTGTCTACGAGAGGATTCTTACTAAGATTAACTGCAATCACACAGTCAGTTCAGTTATCCTCAAATCAACTCAGTCTTTTAATACGACTCTTCCTATTACCATATCACTGTGGGATGTGTGTACTAGAATCACAAATAGTGCACCAGTAATAAAGTAGCAAAAGCATTTCAAGAAATTCTGCTATGTTAATGTTATGCATACACTCATTCTTCCTTTTGTCACGCTTTGAACTCAAAATACTTTTACTTTGAACTGCTCGCCAGGTTTAAGGAGTCACTTACAAAGCTTTCTAACTAATATTTTCATGCAATATGATCGCTTTAAAGACATAAGACGCAGTATTGTATACTTGAAGAGTATCTGAGCTGTGAACGCACTTAGGCACTCTTGAGGTTGACCGCAAAAATAATCTTTTTATTAGTTCACTAAATTCGTTTAATGGGCTATCTTAAACCAAAATCCTACTTACTGTAATGAACATAGTTGTTGACTGAGTCTACATTTACCCTTCAGTTTTATTGCGGCACCCAAAACCATCACCAACAGTCGGTTTCGAGAATCTTCGAATTGGTTCCGTAGAAAAAATCATGAGCTAACTTGATAAGTCGTGGTGAAATTGATACCCCGTGAAATTTGTGCATAATTGCTTGTCTTCCGTATAGGTAATTGTAATTTCGGTGTAGATCTTATCTAATTTGCGCTTGCCTGCTTGCTCTCTTTTTCGTTTGATACATTGATCACCCTCCTAACCCGTATTCCGTTTATTTGGTAGCTAACTCTGTTCCAAAGTCCTACAGCTCGAGGTAAGTGTAAGAAGCTAGAAATTCTGTGTATAATGAGCACAGTATGCTTTAAGGTTGTTAAGATAGCAGTTATAAAAACAATAACGATTATTATGCAGGGTATTATACAATGTAATGGATTCAGCTTTGGCAACAGATGAAAGTGCAGTGTACGGAAGAAAGGAAGATACTTATGCAATAATTATTAGGTAGCATGGACATTCTAGTTGTATATTTTTGCATGCTTTTGCTTTGCACAGGAAGACGTAAGTGTGTAAAACAAGCAAGCAATCTATTTATACAGTAATAATATATACATTGGTATTCGTCTTAAACTTGTATACATTATTACGAAGTGTAGCGTTAGCATTGCATAAAATTTCAACAGTCAGTTACAAGTTGTCTTATCGCGTTCTTGTATATTCTTCGTTATGTGTTAGAGCATTTATTTGCGTGGAACTGTGTGTGTGGAATATTCAACGATATGAAAGATCAGATTAGCTGAGGACTAACAATAAGTGAGTTCGTAAGTACGGCTGGCCTGTGCCAGGCACACGGCTCAACTCGCGCTCCCTCACTTACAATTTTACAATAATAACATCTGCCTATTATACAATTTCCGTAGTAGTATCTCCTTCCAGTAATAACCTACAACCACCACACTCACACACCATACCACCGTCATCAACCACCAGGCCAGCCAGCTCCAGAGAAAAGTTGCTCGTGTAAAGAACCGTATATAGGAGCAGTAATGGAAAACACGGTAAATGAAAAGTAGGTAAAGGCCGTACAAGTTCACTTTCCGTTGTGTGTGTGTGTATGTAATGTATGTACATACTTCATCATCATGTCGAGTTCAGTCTGAGCCGTCTGTCTCTGCGTCTTCCCCGATTCTAAGAGCTGTTACTCCACTCATATACAAAAATGTAGAGTCAGTCTCAACAGCGTGTATTCAGCTTGAATCAAAAGTTGAGCGTTCAGTTGATATACGAAACATATCTGCCAGCTGCCACCCTTTTACTAACTCTTCTCTCTGTCTATGTCTCAAAATACTTTAAAAGGAAGTTGTGCACACATAAGAAATATATAGTCACTCCAATTGAGTCTATGGAAATCTTATAGCTTAATAGTGTAAGTATATACCTAGTAGGTATTCTTTTATCGACAATGATCTACTAACCCCTTGTGGCTGTATAATTTAGTAGTACAAATCTTACAGCCACGTGTAGTAACTTGGACGCATAATGCATGTCAATTCCAAATTGTAATTAAACTGGTAATGTGCGGTGGAAGTATTTAAGCCTAGTGCTGCAACGCAAACATGGAACACTCTTTGATCCATTAATTACTGAGCACACGAAAGAAATGTTTAGATGTGCTCAGAATGTTTGTACTACTGTGTACATACACTATGCCATAAGTTTGTAGCTTCCTTCCTATTTATGTTCCTAACTTTGACTAATAATTAGTATTGCATAAAATATCTCGTGTCCATGTTTGTGCTTGTCAATTTGACGAATATGTTTGACAAGCAAATCAATGATTTAAAGCGGCAGAGGTTAATTTTAGTATAGACAACAACAGATGAGTATATAGTAGGTCATGTCATTTGAAATCTAGTTTGTTTTTACACACACAAAGGAGATTTAAAAAGAAGGTAGTAGGTAGCCATCCAAATCCAGAAGTACGACCAGCAACAGTCGTCATTTCTACTTGGTAGATGAGATGCGTCTTTAAATACTACGATATTAAAATCCAGCAGCAAAGAGCAGTTGGTAGATTATCACAGATGCTCCAACGCTGTACCTTTGATTCATTTAAAATCTATAACCATACAATTATAACTATATATTGCTTATGATGTGTAGCATGTTATTATTATGTTTGCTTTAAATATCATGTGCATGAGAAGCCATAGTTTTGTTTTGTAGTACTAGAGTAGTGTATATAGTAGTAAGGCTTTGCAGCATGCGAAGGAACTTGATTGTCCTGAAGATTTCCAATTCGCTGTACACAGTTCTTATACGACTTTTAAAAATGCTAATAGTTTAAAAAGATTTGAGCCAGTACCTAGTAGCTACTACCTACCTACTATCCATTGTGAATACATAGACTATTGTGTTGAATGAAGTATAATGGTATACCTAAGCAAGGATCGGTTATGAAATGAATAGCCACAAAGGATGGTGCAGAGGAGCATTGTATTATTGACTACGAAGAATCTGTGTAGACAGAGAGATAAGGCACTACTTAGGTATACTATCGTAGTAAATGCAACTGCACCAAGAGCATTACCGAAATCACAAATATTTTAAGGTTAGGATTGCTATGTTCTGTGTACAATACCATGGCATTATGCAGTGTATTGAAAGATGAAATGGCAGCTGCAAACAAAGCCGAGCAAACAGTCTCGTCGGGTTGTCCATCTGAACGAAATCTCCTTCCTTCCCTTCTTTTATGCCACAATTTCCATTCATTCATGAACGAACGCTCTTGTCGCGTGCCTAAAACGAACATTGCCCATATCCACTATTTGTACCAGCCATCCTTATTCCTCGTAACACTACGTAGAATTCTGCTGATATTCACAATTGCTTAGCATTACTACCTTCGTACTGCTATATTATACACAGGATCTATACTTCTGCGTTGCTTTAAACATGATGTTTACCTTTGTTCAGTCAGATGACAGGGTCTCTGGGATGATGCGTGGCAAAATCCAGCAACCGCCAGCCTGAAAGATCACTATTATGTATTGAATGATCCTTTACTGCTTTTCAACTACAGACCTACACTTTAAACCAGAGTTGTGTTGATACAATATCCCAAGCAACTCTACAGACTGGATTTCTCTAGATTTATAATGTGGACTCATGTAGTATTTGGTTTATGTTTATCTGTATGTATGCATTTGATTCATGTTATACTATAGCGTTATGGGAAAACACCAGAGCTTGTATAAGTTGACTGTTAGTGTTGGCTGTTATTGCCATTGTAAAAACAACCATGAACATTCCAGATCTTAACCCACCTTAATGTGGAACGAACCCTCCCCGGGTAATGCTATATACAACTGTTGCTAATAGTACATGGTACATGGTAGTAATACATGCGCAATTTATAAAGCTGTGTGCTATATGGCTATGCATGTGTGTTTACATTTTCTATGTAGTATGTTTATACAAAGACTTGTTTTATGAGTATAATGTAGTATAAATTAATTCCAGAGTGGAGTATATTATGGTTGGGAAGAGTGTGTGATCATGTGCGGTAAAAGGCTCTATCATTAATCCCCACGCTAATTCCCACGCATTCCAATTACTAAAGCTTGAACTGAAAGCAAATCAATCAGTAGGGTGTAGATAGCAGATACCTAAATCAGCGGAGAAACGCATTTTTTATACATCGGTTCGTGTGTGTAGTAACTTGTAGCGTTCGGCTTGATTTCCTATTTTTTCTCTATGCGCTTCCACACACAATAACAATGTTATTTTCATGGTACATTTCAAGTTATCAGACGACGGCGGCGGTGGTTGCTGCTGGTCGCTAGAAAAGTGTTGTTGTATGTAAGTAGTAAGTATTATGTAGTTGTATCGATTCTAGTAGAATACCCGCTTTAAGGTTAGTAAGTTACCTAGCTACACAACATACACAGACAATCTACCATAGGCAGGACGATAATATTGTGTGATGATTTGGGTATGAAAACATGCAGTAGACCATAATAAAGTGGATAGAGCTCAGCTTTGCGATGAAAATGCATGTCTAAATGAAATGTAAGACACGGAAACGATATCTTTGTGTATGTGCCTTGCAGATGTACAATTGTATGCTGCATTTCTATTGTAAAAATATGTGAACTAAGCTGAGACTAGTATTGATAAGGAGAAAATATTCTATAAATAAGTCCTACAGCTTTCAGTCAGCCTTTGGAGATGTAACAAATAAAAAAATCCCGTCAAGAAGGAGCAGAACAAAAGATATCCTGGCACACGCACGCATCTACAGACACACTTCCAGTTCCACCACCACCACCACCATCACCTTTGCTGTTATATGCCTGTATACTTTCATCGAATATTTACTAAAGTGAATAATGATATTATGAATAAGAGTTTATATATAGTAAGTAGCATTTGTAGTGGTAGTAGTATTCAGATATTTTTGAGTTACCGGGACCATACGGCATATGCTTATTTCCTATGCATCTGTATGTGGGTAGGAACCGGCTACCTAGAGAGAACAGTGTTAATAATATGTGTAGAAAGTCATAGTGGCTTAGAGTGGTTTTGTGTGTGTGGAATGGTGAATGATGCTATTTCCTCCCTTGTGTCATGCCATGCAATGTGAAGCCAAGCTAAACTCGGTGGAATAAAGTAAACTGCACCCGGAAAATAATCCATCGAGAGAAGTCTGCACAGAATGAAAGAAGTGAACTGACCCTTCCCTCCTCAACGGGAATAAAGCTCCTTTGTCAACCCAAGGCACATGGCACTATTCTACATTCATTTTATACGATCATTATAATCTACGACGCAATGTGCATATTCGTACCATGAATGTACCATCGTGTGGAGTACCTAATAGTAGGTCTGCTAGTGCCTATATACACACAGCGGAAACGGCCCTTACAATTTTCATACAATAATTCTATGCTAGGCTTAAACTTGACATGATGACGAGACCAAGTGCTGTGCTGTACTCCTCTGTGTCGACTATATAGGTAGCTATGTCTGTCATATTCTCTGTTATTTGCTTTTGTTGAAAGTGATGGTACCTTTTTAGTAAATTTCCATCTGATTTCATCAAGGTAGAGTCTTCACCCGGCCTCCACTTTCCGACGGGTATTTAAACTCAGCTCGATCTCTCACAATCACATCAGTCACCAACTTCCAGTATTCACTACTACATCCTCTCCTAGACTATTTCAAAAAAAAATTGAAATATTATTTTCAAATTTTGCTTGAAATGCGTAGCAAGTTTCGTATTTTGACTTACATTTTCTCAAAAACAAACCTTTCTCCATGTAGAAAGTTGATTTTAAAATCTTTGCCCTTTTAAAATTTTATCGTCTCATTTTTTAATCTGAACAATTTTACTATTGATATTATACAGTAGTTTCATTCCCGAGTAAATCGATAGGGTAGTTGTCTTAGAGGGCGGTATTGATTATGTAATCATTAAGAATTTTTATCTGATAGAAGATATTATTAGTAGTACAAACTTGTTTTGTTTTTCATTCATAGCTATAACACGTTTCAAGGTAGTAGCTAGTACCTACCTATCCTGTCGATCTATTGAAAGATATTTGTAGTAAACCAGGCTAGTAGTAGTACAGTAGCAGTACAGTGGTTGTACAAGTAAAAGTAGAATTGCCGTAAACAGGACTTGTACAGTATACCTATAGAATATACCTACAAAAGTAGGTACTTGAGTGTTTCGTTTTAAAGGCAAAAAAGGAAGGCAGTTGTAGTAATAATAGTAGTGCGTAGTACCCGTCTCTTTCCAGGAGTACAGTAGTAACAAGTAGTGTAGGGGTAGTCCCAAACCGCTGCAAAGGAACGGTTGCAGCTGCAAGTAACAGTCAGTCCCACTGGCCTATCTAACGTAAACTCATTCTACCCCGTCCTGGTCCTCCTCTAAGTACAATGCAGGAGATTTTTTGTGCCCCTTCCCGTTGATCCGTGCACCTGGCCTGCTCCGCTCGCAATTGAGCTGGCCTAGGCCTTTAACTCACCCCGTCCATGGAACAGACGGTCAATACATGTCTGTGCACAGTCCTCTCTCAGAGTCTCCTTTAAAAACGGGACGAAATCAAAAGTGTTTATCCAGTTCCCAGTCTGCGGCTAAACATTCAACATCAACTCATGGACCTCAGCAACAAGTCTCAAACCGAAAGAGACTTTGGACTTCAGTCATTTCTTCGTAGTCTCATTTGTGGACCTGTGCCTGTTCGACTACTCAAGAGCTCCTGAATCCGATTGAAGCTTTGATTGTCCAAACGCAATTCTTGTTCTTATATTTCAAGGGTTACGCTGGGACATCACCGCTTTATGGTGATACCATCTAATATCACTTCGAAAAATTCAATTCACATTTCCAAAAAAGGATCAAGGTAACATTTTACTACATTTTCAAACCAGTGTCATTCTTACTGTACAGAATTTGTTAGCGTTTTCGTGTTTGCAATTCGACACAACTTTTCTTTATTTCAAATTTTCATGAGCTTCACAGAGAGGATTTTGTGAAACGTTAAATTTTTAACAGAGTTAATAAGTTAGGAAAATAGAAAAGTGTAATTTACGACACTTAAAGTAACAAGCAAAATTAAAGAATTCTCCCCTTTGATTTTGAAAAAGATTTTACATTTTGTTCTAACTAAATTCAGTTACAGCATCTCAAGTTCAGGTTTCGATACCCGCTCCTTTTGGTCAACATAATAAAAATTTAGTTTCGTTAATAATTTTTAAAAAAACATTGGGATTTTATTAATGTTAGTAGATATTTCAATCAAATGAGAAAAAGTAGAGGTTTATAACCCAGTTTCGGTGCACATTAGGTGATTTCTAGGACATAGGAATGTTTTTACACCACCGTTATCTACAAATTTTAAAATCCTTTTCTAACAATTATAAACCAAAACGCAATGAGGCACTAAAATTAAATATATATGTAGCTTCATTTAATCTAAAGAATCAAAGATAGAGAGATTGGATTGTAAAGTTTAAGATAGTAGCATGAACAACATTTTACTAAAAATTATAGTATTTAGGTAGAGAGTACATAAAATATGGTGAGAGTGAGCAAAGGAAGAAATAATGCATCCCAGTGTTATACACAGAACACAGCGTATTAAAATTGATTCGAATTTGAGACATTTAAGAAACGAGGACGATCCTCATCATCTTCAGAAATCATAGACGTTGGTACATGGAATCAATCTTTGCTTCTATGCACTTTATTTTCCTCCGTCGGATTGTGAATGAAAACTGGTTTAAAGCATTTTCGTATAAAATCTCTAGTCTCTATGATAACAAAATTAGAGTTGCCGATAATAGCTAAACAAAACATTCAGAGAGGAATCAGGGAAAACATTTGTCGATGTTCTTCATTCATTTCTCATTTCGTTCATTACAATTTGATTTTCCGTAGCAGACGCTACAAATTACTAATTTGCAAACTCTTCTGGTATTTTTCGCTATTTTGTCCGAAAATCTTCAAATTGTCTAATAATTCCTCCTCGTCCTGTTAAATAACATTATTGAAAATGGAGTGCGCTTGTTTTCCGAACAACGGTCCTATGATAACTCCCGAGCCTCATATGATCCCAGGCTATATGGGCTACGTTCCTCAATACAAATACAAGTTCGGTAACACGTACGGAGCTCAAACAAACAAGCTTTTCCTGGATCCTTGTGTGAACATGAGCCCCCGAGCTGTTCTCACGGATGTTTGTCCCGAAGACTGCAGCAGCACTGGCGTAAATCTATACCTCTATTCTATCCCTTTTGTCATACAACCTTTCTATACAATATTTCCATGTGGGAATTTAAATTCAATGTTGTCTTCAACTCAATGAACCCCTATTTTTTCCAACAAAACGTGTTCCTTTTCTTCTGCATACCCTTTTAAACTTCTTCTGCGACCTAAGCAAGGTTGAATAATTTCTGGTAGGTACACATTATGAGTACACGGTTTGAATGATCTCCCTGTGTATCTTTTTTATTACTTTTTATTGCTCTAGTTCATAATAGTATAATTTGTTATACTTTTTTTGTTGACTACTGCAGAATGAATGAATAATATTATCAGTCTTGCATTCTATTCTTCTCACATTGTACCTAGGTACTCTACTACGTGCGTAAAACCTTGCATTTACACTGTCCACTCCACATAATTAACTTCCGGTTTTAAGTTACGAGATATTTTGTGTCGTTGTAAGGAACCGGTAATGGTAACCTAATGCCTTTGTTTTAACTTGTGAAATAGGGTGCAGGCTTCTACCAACAGGCAACTGGAGCACGTTATGGAAACTGTGGCTGTAAGGATCCGTTCAACTGCAACAAAGATACGTTCCAAGCGTCTGTCAATCCTGGCATGAGATCCTTCTCTCCACGGTTTCAGACCATTATGAATCACACATATGCTCCATTCTGCAATCGCTTTTGTACAAAAACCTTTGAACAAGACCAATGGAGAGACAGCTTGTTCACCAAAGTAATTCTTCTTCTAAAATAAAGAGAAAAAAATAAAGAAATCTATATGTGTAGACTATAAAATGCAATTTACAAAGTCGTGTTGTCTTGAAAGATGATGAATCTGTAGCATAAATGCGAATGACATGATTTCAGGAGAAAGCATCGTTGGACGGATGGCGTTTTTGCTACAAAAGTAAACCGTGGGAAAGACCCGAGCGAACAAAGCCATGGGATGGAGATCATGCAGAGTTTCGCCGAACTCAGACAACTTTGCTTCCTCCGATCATCAAAGAAGATATTGAAATCGGACTCAAAGGATGCGGTTGCGTTCCTTCATCAGGTTCTGATTCTTCTTGTGCTTCTTGCTAACTAACTAACAAAAATACTTGGTTGCACTTTTCGTAAAATATGTGAACCAATAGGTATTTAGTACATATAAAAATGAAATGTTTGTGCAAGTGCATATTTGTATTCATGCTCACTTCCGTGACCAGCATGCAGATGCACGAATCTATTATTATCAATGTGATCCTAAAATCCTAATTTATTTTGTAGTTTGTAATATGAGTGTACAAACGTGTGCTGTAATGTAAACATGTAAAGTGTAAATTGAAAATGGCAGCTGAAAGTTGACAATTCTTCGTGTATGTCTGTATATCAAAAGATGAATATAACTTCAAATACCATTAAAATGGTGTATACAATTATTGTCTATTAATTACTGGAATTTAATTGTGGGTGAATTTATTCATAATAGTACATGGGTACTTTATTGTATGGATAAGGTCGTAAGGATTATAATATTATTACAGATAGTCTTGCTACGCCATAAGGTTCATAATATTCGTAAGCAAAGCTTCACTGTATCTAGTAGTACAATAATTCTACTTAATACAAGTGATATGTACCTGACAGTTTGTTTTTGGTCATTAACTATTTAATTACCGAGTATAATTAGTCCTGCAATTAAAATGGTGAGTTGTTACATTTACTTCCACTATGTACACATATGCTATGTCTATTATGATCTTTATGGCGTCAGCGAAAACTGAGCGCAACCTAATACTGTTGTATAATATGTCACTAGGTCGTTCACAGCCTGTTTCATCAATAGCGTATACGACACCCAACAAGAAAAGGAAGGTCGTGAATAGTTGTCCACCGTGTCAGCTCTATCAAGATTATGTCAGAAACGCAGCAAAACATGAAAGGAACGTTCCTGGCAAGATCACTCGTCCTTTATTCAGCTCACCACAAGGACGTCTCATGGAAGACATTTATTGCGAGTCAGTCCTTACGCCAAAAATGAAATACAATGATGAAATGATACGCAATAAGTGTTACAAATAGTCTCAATGTACAATGTTAAAAATGTGTCGAAACTCTGTCAATGACAATTGTTTACTTACTTACTTACACAGAGATACGGAAGTTTTGAAGAGTCTAAACAAAACACAAATGTATCCTGCACCAAAACACGTACTGGAAAATGTAATGGAAGGTAGGGCATAGCTTTTTAATTCTTTACTTTTTAATTATTTGCTCTAAACATAATTAAACCATCAGCTAATGTCAATGTTCATGTCCAAGTCCTTGTCAATGTCCATAAATACAATTTTAATGCTAATATATTTATTTGATGACACTGAAAACAGAGTTGGGTGAGCCTCCGATTCTGACATTACATAAACTACAACAAAAATTGGAAGACAGATCAGGGAAATTTTATGCTGATGAAAGAGGGCTGGCCCGAGTTTGTAATCCTTACAATTACTCTTATTTGACTGCTCGACCTCACCGAAGCAATCCTATATACAGAGTCTGTGAGCCTGTTCATCCTACCTTTGCAGGTACTTTTGTCTCCTACAATTTTGTAGGTTTTTAAAAAAACATTTTCAATATATGGTTATTTTCTTTAGGACACGTCCCAGGAGAAATATTTGTACCTGGAGATAACCGCGGACAAGTAACCAGGAATGCTCTCAAATATATGACCTATCGTGTCTGACATTTTGGATTGAGGAGGACAAAAATTTACAATCACATAATTTTCAAAATTTCAGTTTTTATGCATTAATTAGGTATTTGAACACGCATTGCCTTAAAACTTAAGACAATACACTTCCTTTGTAATCTTCACAAGTAAATTCCATTCGAGTACAAGTATTAATTTTGTAATTGCCCTGTATAATATTCAAAATCTAAATTATCATTAAAAATGTATAGCCAAACTCAAGAATATCGTTGTAAAAAAGCACAATCTATATAGTTGCATTTATTTACCACAAGGTACATCGACACGATAATTATATTCGTCAAATACAATATCAGCAAGGTATTAGTATTTCATGTACATTTTAAAGAGACTGCATTTGTCTCAGCACTATAATAATGAATCGGAAACATTATCATAATACACTAATCGTATAAGGTAACAATCTTTCCATCTCTATATATTTAATACCTGATTGGCACATATAAAAATCTGTTTATTAAACCCATAATTACAGTTATAGTACATTAAACCCTTAAGAAAATACCGATTTCGTCTTAAATGTTAATGGTTAGATAAGAATAATGTGTTTTAAGCTAATACCATTCCCAAAGTACGATTGATTAACCCAATTAGGAAGAAGTCTTGCAAAATGTCATTCAATTAAACAATTCATCGGAAGAAGTAAGCAGTAAAAATGGATTCATATAATATTTGTATATTTGCGTTATGAAAGTTATGATTATGATTTGTAAATAATGCACGATAGTATTACATTGAAGTGATCAAGAGTACGTAGCATTTAGTATTTGTTGATACCGAACAACCTCACGCAGTGAAACTGTGGAAGTTTCGGGATTAATACAAACATCATCGAGACAAAGTTCGGCACAAAGTGTCCACTGTCATAGCGAGTATAAAAGCTTGCCAGGAAAAACCTACAAACACAAATCATTAACATTTAGATACATGAATTTAGTCTCAAATTGAATTTAAACATTAAATCAACTTTTTAAAAACGTACAGTATGATGGGAACAATTGTGAGAAACTTTCTCGTATCGGTGAACTGAACACCATAATCGATTTGTTCCCAATGCGTAAGTCGACGAGACATGCCTTGATCCTGAATCTCCCATGGTGCTCCCTTCAGGACATGGAGCAGTATAAAATTACCCTGTGTACAATACAAACCAATGAAATGACATTGCAGTTTTGGACGGAACATATACCTAGTATCAAGATAAATATCATTGAATAGTAGTATGCATATTGTATTAATTGAGCTTACCGTGTTATGAATGAGGTTTGTCAACGTCCAAGCTAATGGTATAGTTAAAAATGGTACAGATAACAGAAAAAGATGCAGTAATGTCACTGCTACGCCGTAGGTCAGCCACATGCCTCTGCTCCCTGAATCAAAAAAATTAACATTTGTATATGTTTTAATTGTTATAAAACAAAACATATATTTCCTGTATAAAATACTGTAGCAAGGTAAAAATAATGTAAAACAGTCTCATTGCATGGAACAACACAAAATCAGTTTACGGTTAATAATACCGCATTGCACCCACCACATACAGCATATCAAAAATAATTTATACACCTACAAATAATACTATGCTGCATTTCATGTTTGTACAGATACAGTCTGACTTGCAAATAGAAATATGTAAAAAATCTACAATTTTTACTTGAAGAATCCATGAGTATATTATAGACAGGTAATGTAATGTAGTGCACAAATAAGAGATGTATTTTATTTAAGATGAATTCACACAATACAAATAATAAAAATCGTCCCTGAATAAATATATCTACATAATATCTATCTACATACAAATAAGAATAGGGTATAGAAAATATAGTGTTAAGTCTTACCCAGCCATGAGACGTTAGGATTTTCTTCTCCGTGTCCTCCCACTTGAATCATTTTGCATACTACAACAACAGTAAGGTATTAATAAATAAATCTAGTCTCAATAACAATCCAACTCCACCTGCACCTGCTATTGTTTTCCGTAAATGTATAGAATGTAGATTTGCTTGTACACGTATATTATTTGCAAACTATAAACTACATTATCTAATCACCACAAGATTAATAGCACTTTTGTCAGTGGTCGAAAACAAATACCACCCCTATTATCTTTATTCCTATACAGTTCTTTGAAACATTGTTTCATTTTACTCATGCATCTCCACCGACACAATACCTATTTACACAAGTACATCTATTAATACAGCTTTGATTTTTATACAACTTTAAGCTCAAATACTTCACTGGGTACTTTCATTGGCTCATACCGTCATACCATCATCCTAAAGTAAACAACCGATGCATTGATTATTGCGTTTTATTTTACGTTTCTCTAATATGCAAAGTTTGAACTGCCTAATATATACGTATAAGTAGTTTCAACTTTCGCATAACGCTTATGCTTACTTGTTTGTGCAAAAAATTCACAACTTATATAACTCATGAGTCATGAGTCATTGTTAGAGTTTGGAATCAATCTAATGGGATGAAGGATAAAAAGTGAGCAAATAGTATTAAAACATACGTGCTGTGTAGCATAATATTGCACAATTTGCAATATTATGGTTAGCTATGGCTATGTATGTTGCAATACTCCAGTTTCTACATTACTGTGGTATCTGCATGCTGCCACTCTCTTTTGACTTTGTTTTCTTTGCAACCGCATTAACAAACACGCATTTACCAATGTTTATCCTCTTAACAGAACATTATACATAATCAAATAAATAATAAAAGTATCATACCTTCCTAGCATTATATAAATGAAATTCTCACATTAACACATCGTCATATCAAGTTTATACTTAGCTATGTAAAATGTAATGTAGTATAAATATCTCTTTCTTTGTATTGTCTTGTGTATGTGTATGAAAATAGCTAAAGTTATTACAGTAACTGTTACATAAATGATCTTACAGTATAAAGATATTCGCTCACACCATTACACTTATCTTATACATGAGTTATGTGGCATGCTTACTTATGTATACACTTATGAACTCTTAGCTTAAAAATATTAAAAATAAAGAATTCCAGTAGCAACATTTCTTAATGTTCGTTAATGTTGAGTATGCCCATTACACATAGCTAGATAATAAAGCAATGTAATAAACTATCTAAACTAATAAAAGTGTACAAAAATACAGACCTTTATTTCACACGCTCTCGTCTACAAGGCTGTATGTATGCACAGTGGTAGTTTGACTTTTTAGATGTCACGCTAAATCACCTGCTATTTCAATTGACTGTAAAAAAAGGGAAGTTGTTAGCACAATAGTACAAGCTTTAATGTATCATGCATACAATACACAATTAATACAAATGAAATAAATGTGAAATTCAAACCTGCTTTGATGGAGAAAATATTTATGTAATGTTGTGTGATTGAATATCTTCAAAGAGTTGCACGTAAACAAATAATATTATTACTACAACAGCCGACATGCGCAAACTTTCTTTTGCTTTACACAAGTTTCATATTGCGGCTCAATTTGCAAGTGTTCATACTACGCACTGTACCTATAGAGCTGTTTGTGTTGGTATTGCAGTATGTATGCAGTACAAATCTTCTACAGTCATATGCAAAACAACGTAACAATTTCTAAGTAGCTTTGCTAATCTGAAACCAAAATTATAATAGATTTTTTATACATTTCCTGATTTCTTTTATAAAAAACAATATCCACAAATTTTGAAACTACTAAGTACATACTCATATAAATATACAGCTTCCAAATGAAATGAAGTTACATAATATTAAAGACATTTAAAACAGTTGGGACTATGCATGCATGGTGTATTAAAGGCTAAACAAACCAATCTTCTATACACCTTAGTAGGTACCTACAGTAACTAGTTTCGTTTTCCAAATGCGTTTTATAAAAAAATGGAATTATATAGAACTGATTTTTATGGAGCAGTAAACAAGAAATACGTATTTTCTATGTGGAGAATGACATAAGTACAATGAGAATTGTATTAGCATTTTATTTCACATTTCTCTTTTCAGTATAATTTTGCATTGCTTTATACTTTGTAAGTTCATAGTTCATAGTTCAGTTTATTTCAAGTGCCATAAATCAGTACAATAAGTCTGTTTTCCATTTACAACACCGAGAGCA
This sequence comes from Pogonognathellus longicornis, assembly GCA_034694085.1. Classification (NCBI taxonomy): domain Eukaryota; kingdom Metazoa; phylum Arthropoda; class Collembola; order Entomobryomorpha; family Tomoceridae; genus Pogonognathellus; species Pogonognathellus longicornis. The sequence goes on from JAQFYB010000223.1 coordinate 46,606, forward strand.
TACTCTCGGTGTCTCGGTGTTGGTCAAGTAAGATTTAAATCATACTAAGATAGAGAAAGCGAGCAACTCAAAATTAAAATCTGAAGAAATGCAATGATAATCTTTATGAAATGAAGGACATAAAGAACAATTAAGAATTGAAAATGATTTGCAATGTGTAATATGCATACATATGAATATAATAATGGTATGCTGTGTAAATATGTATATAATCCTAAAGAACTGAACCTCACTGTAGCGTAATAGTAATGAGTTTTATTATAAAGTTTATTTTACCTTTACATTTTACATGTTTGGAAGAGTTGTTTGGAGCTGTATGTTGAATGAAGCTTTAGCTTTACATTTTACAAACATAAGTATTAGGTATATTCGTATTGTCGACAAATTTGATATAAAGAGATAATTTCCGATATCGTGTACGCAGGTATGTGATATTAGAAGTTTTACAATGTAAATCCTTTATGCATGTGTCTGTAGTACAGACACTCTTTATTTGTACAGACTCTGTACAAATAAAGAGTTTTTTTCAAGTCACTTTAATGAAGTACTTGTATAGGGATATACAACATTTATGTTGTATGTAGGTACTCTCTTACATATACGACTGATATAATCCTGTATACAACCAAACTACTATGAACAGGTACGGTACACGGTACAGGTGCCTACAGGGCAAACTATTTTTGCTGAACAGAGTAGGTATGTACACTACAAACACTACAGAGTAACACAACATTTAATTTGATGGCTACATAGACAATTAAGGTGTATCATTGTATATGTCATGCTTAATACTGCTCCCTTGTTTTAAGTATACATTTGGGTTTACTGTGAATATAAATGTACAAAGTTTTTAGCAACAGTGAAATAACCTTCTGTATAGAACGTAGAACTTCGCACTTATCTTTAATCCCTAATTTCTCTCTACGTGTTAGAAATCAGTAAAAGTTGATATCTGGGTTAGTCATAGTACAAACATTTTTTATTTCTCTAATAATTTAAGCCCCTAGTGTACATTTTTGTGTCAAATTAATGCAAACATTTATGTGTACATTTTTATGTTTCATACTTATATTTTTGTGCTGAGTATACAAAGCATCAACCACCTGTTTGCTTTGCTTAAAGCCAGCTGTCATTGTACATACAAATACAACACACAATATTATACCTTTTATGTCTATATAGAACTTGAATTGGTGTTTGTATAAAATTGAAGTGTTTCTTAACTATTTTAGACTGAAAGAACGACACCCGTTTGACTTTTGGAAACGAAAATGGCTACATTCTACAGAGAACAAGATATAGATGGTAAATGACATAATAATATTCGCATGTATTAGAAAACAATTACAATTACAAGTCATACAAGTATGTACTAGTTTAAACTGGCAAAATCATTGTGATGTGACACACTTGTGCTGTGGTTGGCTCAGTTTTCAGTAATATCCAACAATTGCAAGGAGTAATATTCACTATTTACCAGTTTAATTAATTGATAAAAAAAGGTTAACCTAAATGAGTCTCTACAATGTACCTACGTCTATTATACGATACAGTAGTAAAGTAGCAATGCATATTATATATTATGTAGTTACTATTTAGGTATTGTATTATCTGTAATAAAAACACCTATAGCATAGCCACAGTAATTTAAATAAGCATGTGAGAGTTGGGAAATTGCCAATATGATATTGCGGATATTGCTGTAATTGATTGGAGCTTGTAACTTATAGATAAAACATAAGTATGAAGATTAAAGTTGCCATGATTTGTAAGAAATAGCCAAATGTAGGACAATTAATGATTTCTTGATTATCATTTATCAAGACTACGCTACGGCTACTGCAGGTACTTTAGTTTCGTTGCAGTAAAATAATTACTTCGGATGAAATGCATTAAGACTAATTTTTTTAATAATATGACAATCACACCACTCTATAAGATTGACCAGCCAAATATTAATATTAATGTTTCATTTATCAGATGAGATTTTTTTCAAAAATGGATAAATTGTAAGAATAATGGACACTAACAATAAACACCTACATTAATTTATTTTTAATTTTTGCAGAGTTCAGGGAGTGTTTTTATCTAAACGCTAGGAATAATGGAGTGATTAAAACATTAGATGAACTAAGCTTAATTATGAGGTCCTTGGGGATGAGTCCAACTATAAATGAACTCAAAAAGTACCTGAAAGATAAAGGTGATTAAATACATTTGTTAACATTAGTATGAAGATAAATAAATCTATGTGCTTTTTTAAGATGATTTAAGTATGGATGCTGTCTATGGGTGTTTCAGGCTTTGTCACACTGTAATTTCATATTACAATAAAACTAATTTTACATACAGGTGGCAAAATGTCGTTTGCTGATTTCCTTGAGACAATGCATGTACATAATCAAGTGGAAAAAATCCCAGACGAAATCCTCGAAGCATTTAAAGCTGCTGACACCAAACAGAACGGAGTGATCTCTGCCAAGGATCTACGACACATTTTGGCCAAGTGGGGAGAAAAACTTTCCACTAAAGAAGGTATGTCATTAAAAAATTTGCTTAAGTGCTACATTAGTGTAAATGCATTATATTAGCTTTGAGTTACAATCTTTGCTATGTGTTAGTTCTAAGAATTCTTAATTTATTTCAGTAGCTTGAAAAACCTTGAAATTAATATTAGAAACCTAGCCTATTACTTTCCTGTTCAGATAACTAAAATTGGTTTTACACAAAGGGCAAAAATGTTTAAACTTGAAATAATTTTTCTTTGATTATTTCAGTGGACCAAATATTCCGGGAAGCAAATGTGGGCAAAAATGGGACGGTGAAGTACGCTGATTTCATTCGGATCGTCTGTGCCCCTATACCAGACTATTATTAATCATGTCACTTAATTTCTCGGGATTGCAGCGCAGCATCACAAAATTTTCCTAACAATCGAGTATTTGTAGCATGTAGCTTATCTCTTTAAGAATGATTTTATTTATTTTACCTAGAATATGTTGTTGACTGGCTTGAACTGGTGTTCATTACAAATATATGGGACCACATTGAATAAAAACACATATCACTCTATTCTGTCGATAATAAAGTTAATGTATTAGTAGTATACCACAGTAGTTCATATGCATTCTTGAGTCAGCTTCTTTACCTCGAACCATATACTTCAATAAAAATTCATGAGAGGAAAAGTATATTATAACTGGTTCCACAAAACCATAAAGATGAACAAACCGAATCGAAGATAAAATATTTCTTACATAATTCTCGGCTTCTCGGTACATAATGATATTCAACAACAAGCTTTGCTTTGCAATTGCAAAATGACCTCATCCAGCCCAAAACAAGTTTTTGCAAACCTTGTCACTTCCATGTTATATCGTATACCTCCTGCGGTAGTTCATGTATTGTCATCAGTCATTATTGTTTCGCTTTGAGGCTGTCATCCACAAGTAGCCGCAGAGAAATCTCTCAAATTATAAATGTATGACAACAATTTGTGAATCACATCACATTGTGACAAACAAACAATGGAAAAGTTAAGTAACACATAAATTATCGATCAATATGCAAGTGTAAAGTGGACGAGTCATACATGCACAAACAAAATAATGAGTTTGTAGATTTGCACCCGAATGTCAAAGTTTATTATGATATCAGTTTGCACTATGCACCTACCAGCCTGGCGCTACACACAATACCTAAAGACGTGTCTACCGTTTTTAAGATAAAAAGTTCAAAATAACAATTCTGGGAATGGTCTTAATATTCTTATCTCATATAGTGAACAAGGCCATAAATAATAAAACATATATTTACATCCACTTTGCGGTTCTTGATTTGCATTTGCTTGTTGGTTGGCCTTTCTTCATGTAATGTCTTGTAGTAGTATACCCTGATGGTGTACGTCATACAAGAACAAAATGATTTCATATCTCCTTATACCAGGAGATCATGACATCATTGTATAGACGAGTTATATTGCGTTGGTAAGATAACTGTGCCTCCAGGCTCTCTGTGTTGTGTGTGTATATGTGTGTATTGCGTCTAAAACAAGAAAAAGTTCTTCTATAAGGAAAACAAGTCCTGAACTAACTACTATTTAAGAAGATTCTCAAAGCCTCATCTTTCATTGTACATCCAACAGCCACGGACACAAGACAAGTACATAACAATATTCTAATATTTCCTTCACACAGAAATTTCTAACTTTTAAAAACCAAAATGAAGAACTTTGTTGCGTTTTTGTGTCTCATGGCACTTTGTGCCGTCGCTTTGGGTTATCCTCAGCAAACCTCAACAACCGTGAGACCTACTAGAAGAGTAACTACTCGCATGTCTGTAAGTCCTAGTTCACCATTTTCGTTTTTATTTCAATTTTAAGTACAAGCATATTTCCATAGTGGATATCCATTCTTAAACTTGTGTCTATTAGTATTTTAAACGCAGCTTTAATTGTGAATTTTATTGTCTTTGTTTAGGGTCATCCCAACAATGACTTGATTCGTAAAGGACTTATCGACAAATTGGTATGTAAAACTACATAACTAAACCTAACATTAATTGAATCTACTTTCTACATAACAAAAACATTTCATTATTAGCAAAAATAACATTAGCGGATTTAATGATTTGACAAAAATATTTTTATGTAACAGTGCACACAAAAGTACAAACCCTCTACTACTCCTAAGTCTGCAACAGGTAAACAGAGCAAAAACTATTTTATGTATTAGTAACAGTCTGATACATAACGTTCACTTTACATAACTAAGATCCATATGCGGTTATTAACTTTTGTATAATGTACTTCTACATAATATTTTAGCACCAGCAAGACGAACAAGACAAGCAGCCAGCGGAGCCAAGCCACAAACCACGCCTACTTTTGGTCCAACTTGCAGCGATTTTGATGACTTGTCTTTCGAAGATCTGATCAACCGTGTAAAGGGGGGATTGAGACGTAAGTATTTGTGTATACCATTTCATACCATTTCCTAATACATTAAATGTCGAACTGTCATTAATGGATTTCTTGTATGATTCTTTGTTCTTTAGCGGTTAGCCGTCGTCCGTAAACAGAAATTTTATGAGAATGCGAAACCATTACATAGTGATTTAGCCGTGTTAAACGTACGTCAACAAACTACACATCTTTCAAGTTTCTCTGCTTTCCTTCACAAAATGACATTATAATTACATGCAACTTTTATTTACTATAACTATGATCATTTGTAATGATACAATTATTTATGTACGCCTCCTCTAAAGTGTCGTACACATGAGAAATAAAGCAATAATGGTAGCAATTATATTTCATTTGTGTCGCATAGCACGTCTTGACAATTACTACAAAATGACTTTATGCACAAAACTCATTCGTACATTCATTTCACTTACATTACAATTAGCTAGGTTGGTTTTAGCAATGCAAAAGGATAGTAAATATTATTATTATCAAGAAAGCAATTGGTCTAGCATCTTTAAATGTTAATTGTTAGTGCAATTGGTAGCAGAGAGCAATACATACAGGAGGGCAAACGACTGAACTTTAAGCTAAGTTTCAAGTAAATAATGCTACGAATTGGTCAAATTCATACCTGATTTGTTAAAAAAATTAAGTAGCTGGTTTATAGTTTTAGTCCATTGGCATTGAATCCACTTCTGCATCTCCCCAGTATGTTTGATAATTTATTATGTGTATTTTTCAGCCGCAATATTGTCATATATGCATAATGTACACAAATATAGAGGCTCATTAATCTCATTATTGTGCCAATTGTTTCAATCCATAGTCAAAAACAACTATATATACAACAGAACTGCTAGACTATCTATGATTTATTCATTGTTCATATGAAACATTAAAATATTTGCATCTGATAGTCTCCGAAAGTAGCGTAGGTATTTTGTCTCAATCATAAAAATCGTCTCATGGTCCATGAAACTCTTGCTATTATGAATATGAATTATAACCTACCTATTATTGTTATGAATCCTCGTCAGTTTAGTTTCATTATAAACAAACGACATTTATACATTTAGCTTGACAAATGTAGCGACAGAATTATTACAGGTCTCATGAGACTATATCCAAAACATCATGGTTCATTAAATTAATTCGCTTACGTAAGTAACTTTACCATAAATGTCAGATTCATCGTAAATGAGAATATAACGATTTTAGATGTGTATGTGGAATGTGAAAGCATATGGCTTAGTTAGTTCAAGGTTATATTCCCAGTAGAAAACGACGGTTTTAGCGTTAACTATAGATATGTATTATCTTCCCACTACCACCTGTCTATAATTACATTTGGAAACTAAAGACATTGACATACACAAAGGATTTATGTAACAATCTAAATAAAGTAGTACGATAATCTCATCTTTGATGGAGTATATGCGTCAATGTAGATAGAAAGTGAAAGGTGAACATTATAAATTATAAGTTGTAAATTATAAACGTAAACCTGCAACAGGTATTTATTCACCTACCTAATTAAACATACAGATAATGACAATGCATACTAAAGAGCTTGACATGTCTTGTGTGTTGAGTTTCTACAATGCATCACCTTATCCAATCTTATTTTTATGCTTTCCTTTATAACTTGATGAAAACTATGCACATCAATTACCATTTAATTTACTATTACGCTATACTCTTACTAAAGTCCTATACAACAATGTCAACAATGCACATTACATGAGAAATAAAACGATTAGAGAATTAAGGTGTTTGTAGCAACAATCTTTCATTTGTCTCACATGTTTTTTTACATTTTTGCAATTATTGTACATAAAATATATTAAATACTACTACATGAATATTTGGGAGTGTATATTATCGATATAGACAAAAAAGTGCAAGCAAGAGAAGACCAAAACTCATTTGAAGACAGGTAGCTCCACTGCAGTAACAATTGGGTGGATTACCCGAAGTAATGTCACCTTTAACTAGATTTTCAATATTACATTCAAGATCATTTCCTTCCATAGTACATTTGGTATGACTAGCACACATGGCATTCACGCCAGTTCCTTGGAATAATTCCATACTGACACACTGAGACCTTTCAGCCCACCGACAAATTCCATGTTCTCGAGTGTAGAAAGTTTCACTGGACTTTGGTCCACACTCACAGCGTTCCGTAACTTCATCACATGCAAGCAAAAACTTGGCATTGCAAAGACTACGGCCTGTGTCCAGAAAATCTTGAATCTCCTTGATGAATCCATTGATAGATTCTTCTGTGGGTGCGGATAACAAAGCTGGAATGGTTCGGGCAATCTCTCGACGTTTTAGATCGTCTGCGAAATTACATTTATCCCCAAAGTCCAACGTTCCTTTATTATCCATTTGATCTCCATAATGTTTTAACTCTAACAATTTCTCCCGTGATACGGATTCACAGCTAATATATGGCAGAATCAAAATAAGGGTAGCGAGAACTCGGCAGGAAACCTGAAATTTACAAATTCCACACGCACATTATTATTTGTTCCATAAATATTCATAGCACTAATACATGAGAAAAATGAGAATTGTATAAGATACAACAAACTACTTATGGGAATTCGAAATTCTACTGAGACTGAGATTTACAAAAATGGTTTTGGAAACCGAATTAATACCTTTGTATTTTATTGGAAATGTAAACGCAAGAAATGCATGAGAAATTAGACTTGTACAGCTTGTAATAATTAGTTTGCAATTAATTGTGAATGAAATTGTGATTTGTCCTTACCAAAAGACCCATTGTTGTAAACTGTTGTTAAAGACGAACTTTGGTGGAAACTCAATTGGAATGATGGCTGGCGCTTGAGCAAAAGCCAAAGATCCTTACTGTATCAATCCTCTACGGCAAGTAAACTTTGCATTCTATTCAATCTGACTAGATCTACAATTTAGCCATCATTAAACCAGTTATCTCTGCATAATTCGTGTGTTAGCAGTGCAAGAATATAATTGAGCTTTGTATTTGTAGCTACTAGGTATTAAATACACTGCTTAGCGGTTTGCGGTAAAATGAGTTACTAACTTTCATAAAAACATGATACAGATATTATGCGAATATAAAAATAAACAAGTAGCAATACATGCATAAGAGTTATTATAATTAAACCAATTAAGGAAGTAGCATGAAAAATATATAACACCTTTAGCGTGCATTTTCGTACACATTTCATTGTATGCTACGAGATTTGCACTTGTCGGCAGATAACATTAAATTTATACCTACACATTCTTTACGTTGTATAAGCACCAGCAAATTAGAAAGTTGTTTTCCTATGAGATATCAAGCACACACTCCAATATATACAGATCTGTGTTAAATGCTAATACTATTTACATTTCAGACAGACTCGTATGCGTGTGTAATACATATCACATATATCAGCACCACTTAAACTCTGCTGTACTGATCTGATTTACTTGACGGTTCTGTATTCTCTATGCAGTACTTATGTTGTTCAGTGTGAGATACAGATTTGAAGTTAGGTGACTTTTGTTTGAGGTGGCCAACAAGCCAAAGCAATAAGGCGGATTCCAATGTGAGTGAGATTGGGAGTATTCTACTATAATGCTTTATACATTGCTATTGTTTTGGTTGTCAGATTAGATGTAAAGAGATACTAGCTCGTGTACATACAACAAGACATGAAACACTGCTACATGCACTATGGACGAATGATAGTAAGAGTACAGAGTACAGGGGTAAAGCTTGACCAGTCAACCTTTCATCTTGTATAGACACTTTTAAAAGTCATAAGGAAACATTTACAAGAAATTCAGCACTTAATTCTACTTTTATCGAGGTGCAATCTAATTCATTATACAAGTAAATATCCTAGACTCAGTCAATAATAAACACTTTATAAGTATGAAATGACATTGATGACTTATTCCACTGATAGCTCAAATTCCACAACAACAATAGCTCAGTATTGTTCGTGATTAGTAAAGTTCAACTTTACATTCGTACTAAAGCTTATGTATACAAGATACGTACAAACCTTTACTTTACTTACATGTATCTTTTGTTTATCGCTTCGTGTTAAGTTAGGTTAGGTTGTAAACGCATTCAGCCGTAAATAATGATACATACTACTTGTAAGAAAACAACATACAATACTCAATCTATCACACGTAATTTTTCCAGTTCACGTAAGTGTCGAATCACACTTCATAATATGTAAACGTACATGACATGCAGAAATGTATTTATATTTACAAACTCCAAATCAAAACTACAGAAAACAAGGCATTCACTATACGTAAAACACAATTTATTTTTTGCTATTACTATGCTGCTATACATAAAATATGTGTGTATCATTAATGCATTGACGTATGGCTATAGATAATATTATGCAACTTACTCTTAGTGGGTGGTCTAGCAGTTGCTTACACTACAATTTACAACATGAGGTTTAAGCAAAGTTTGCCGATTGTGGTAAAATTGAACCCGTGTATGTATTCAATAAAAGTCATTTAATGTTCAGAACGTATATAGTTTACTGTCCATTTCGACGGAAGAGGTATTATAATGATTGCTTGGTTAACGTTAATCATCTATCTACAAGATCTTGAAGTAATGAGACTGCACAGATACAAAGTTACACTTTTACACGAAATAAATACTATTATGTGTATCTACCTTACTTACAATAGATACGTAACACATTACATAGTGAACACAGCTATTTCAATTCTATTCACCTACCTTACTATACACATACACTGTATTATGTACCCAGCTAATCGAGAATATCTCATTTATTGTTAGTTCAGTCTTAACGTGGCTGAATGGATTGTTGTACTTACTTCCTTTACTTGGCATAATGCATCACAATCTCAGTGGTTACATAACTTCTTTGCTTTTGACTGTGATTGTTGAGAATTAATTATTATCATCTGCTACTCATGTACTTGGTAAGGTGTTAAACAACCTACCTGAGCTCCTTAACACTTCAAAGCTTTTAATTGTCTTACAATGTTATAATAATAATAAAATAGCAAATCCTTCCTAATACGGGTGTAAAATATTCGCGGAGCAGTCCAGCGTGTCATCGGTTAACAATATACAATAAACCAAACCATGACATGAACAAAAGTCCTTTTCTCTCATTTTCTCAAAAAGTGTCTAATTGTATTACGTAGTAGCTTTGGTGAGATACGATAAGGAATGTGTGTATAGACAGACTTATTTATTTTTATTTTGAACAATCCCCAGGCGATTGGTATGCATAGTATTCGATTTGTATCTTATCAGAATAGTCGCAAAAAACTCAATATTTTATAGCAATCTAATAGACTTTGTATATCTTAGTGGGATCAGGATTTAAGATTGTGTTATCCGTGTGCGAGTGTGTGTTTGCACACCTAATCTCAATTGAAAATCGAAACAGGAATGTACACAGGTTGCTTTGCATGTTTCATTTTTATTTGCGATATCTATATGATGTTTATGGCTAATAATAAATATTTATGTTCGTTTGTTTGTTGCATTTTAAGTGCAGTGTTACGTGTATCCTACTACTTCTACGTTCATTTGTACATTTTGTTGCATGGTAAGAACAAACAAATAAATAGCCTGCAGAATTCTGAATAAAGAAAAATCAATCGAATAATCTAAAAACTAGCTTACACTGTCAGAGAGAACGGAGAAACTAATGACAGATAAATCATAAATGGTTAAAATCTACTTTTAGTAACAATTAATAAACGTTGGCATATCTGATTCAGTTACCGTGAGTGTACTCACTATATCGCATACATATATGAAATGCACTCATTTTTATCAGTTTAGGAAAAGTCGGCTATGCAATTCCAATCGCTGTATGCACCTCATATAATTGTAGTAGTCGCATTCTCGCGTTACCTGTTATCAGATATTAATTTTGGTTCAGCTTCTAGAGTACGAGCGCAGATAATTACGTTTAATAGCTTCTAAAACTGCTTCCGTCTCACAGAACAGCATAGGATATTAATACACAATGATACAGTACAATACAACCACGTACAACGCACATGCATAAAGGAACTTTGAGCAACATTATAATTTACAAATAGGCACTTAAATATTTTGTTTTTGATCTTAATGACCTTTTCAGTATTTGGCAATTTTAGCACCTGAAATTGAACCTTTCTGTCTATACTTATTGATGAAAATTGATGATAATAACTTTCAATCAATAGAATACAGGTAGAACCTTGCCTTAGGTACTAGAAATACTGAATGAGTATGTAATGTCTAATGTATAGTATATTCTGTATGTTAAGTATTACATATAGATGTTAAATGCATAATGTATTTTATTGTACCTTTACCTTTATGCAATATAGTTCTATCATAATTACTGAAATAACTTTTAAAATATGATGCCTACTTATTGTTAGTTTAGTTCTATATCATATTCGGATATTCATAAACCCAATGGCACTGCTTGATGCATTTGAAAAAATTATTTACAACATTATGAAAACTTACATGTTGACCAGAATGTGAAAAACGGATTTAAATAAATACTATATAATACACATATAAGTACTTAAAGGAAATTCTCATAGAACCGACATTTTATTCAAAACTCTTATTGATTATAGACATAAGTGGAACCGCATTTGCCGCAGTAGTGTCTGTCCTCCATAGACGCCATGAAAATTCCAGCCCCGCATGTGTCTGATGGGCACTCACGTCTTAAACGATGAATTTTTCCATTTTCGTCAACCTTTAAAACAAAATAATTTTAAATAAACATTTCATTACAATTTCAATTATTCTAGTACACAGAATGACAGAATTAATTAATATTTTACCTTGTAGTATTTCAAAACGGCCAACTTGACCTTCCTTTTCTTATGCTTATTCTTCTTAGGTGTGGTATAATTCTTCTTCTTCCGCTTCTTAGCACCACCTCTAAGTCGGAGTACGAGATGGAGTGTACTTTCCTTCTGGATGTTGTAATCTGACAATGTCCGCCCATCTTCTAACTGCTTGCCAGCGAAAATCAATCTTTGCTGGTCAGGGGGAATTCCTATAGGTATTACATTTAAAATTATAAGGATAATTATTATAATAATCTCATCTAATCCAATGTCGACTGGATATCATTAATGAGACTATATTATTACCCTCTTTATCCTGGATCTTAGCCTTCACATTTTCTATAGTGTCAGAAGGTTCGACTTCTAGTGTGATCGTCTTCCCCGTGAGGGTCTTGACGAAGATTTGCATCTTGATACTACAAATGAATAACAATTATCAATTTTTTATTATGAATATTAATGTTTCCATTTGATTTTGATAATTACGTAAAACTTTGCATACCTAATACGTAATAAATCTCTTAAATTACATCATATTTTATGAATTCAGCATAACTAAAAAAATACTTATATGATTGATATCGCACGAATTTTTTGGAACTCGAAATTATTTGTATTGTGAACTAGACTAAGCTAATTTTTATGCTCTAATAATTCTCTAATAGATGAAAGTATGAATATGAATGCATCAACGTGAATTACTTGTAGTATGACAAACTTATTTATTCTCCACTTTATACCAACAAAACAGCATTAATACATCCGTCATTTTCTGGGCAATTAGTAACCTGCGCATATTTTCCCCAAACAACTTTGCCACTGTTTGTAACCAATCCTAAATCGCTAACATTTACTTCAATCACTGTGCCTTTAGTAATGACCCCCAAACTCGTGTACATAGCTGAACTTGGATTTTTCTTGACGCCAATAATATCCAGGTAAAAAGTAGTTTTCAATTCTGGATGAGTCACATGAGCCTTCTTAAATCGCAATCCCATCGGCCGAATAAATCTCTCAAACTTGGGTGGTTTACGAGTAAATCCGTCTCCGACAAATGTAACTTTTGTAACCATTCGTTTCCAGGCTTTTCTTTTAGATTTACCAGTTTTGATAATTCGAAATACTTCAGCCTCAGACTGTGCCTTCACTTTCGGAATTGGTACGTTCCACTTTCCAGCTTTTTCCTTTCTTTTCTGTTTGATGGTGTTTGACAAAATTTTTGATCGGTTTTCATTATTTCTGTCCAAGAGATAAGCTGGAACAGCTCCTTCCTGCACTGGCTCCTCAGATTTTGTTTTGTTCAACTTTTCTTCATGGGCTTTAATTGTTTTCTTCATCTGAACCTTTTCATTGTGTCGTTTTTTGTTGAACATTTTGGCTTTAAGACCCCTCAGCTTTTTGGCCTTTTCAGACGTTTTGTGGGCCGAACGAGCCTCTCTCTTCCTAAGCCTTTCATGATGATCCAGACGGTACCCATGTCGCTTTCGATGCAACTCAATGTACTCGTTTTGTGGCATATTTAGGGTGCAGGGATAGCTTCACCCTATTCAGTCACAAATTAAAATTCAGTTTTTTAATCTTCTACGAAAAAATTTAAAATTTATGACAATTGTATGGGTGAAGCTATCCCAAAATAAGTTCGCAAAATTCGAAGATAAAATTGAAGCTGGATAAAACTAAAATCAAATCTATTTACTGTTTTTTTCAAAAAAATAACTCTAGCTGTATGCTGTTGTGCCTGTACGCTGTACGTGCAGAACTTGCTGCTAAACGTGCCGAGGTTTATTACTTCGTAAAACTACAAAATTATCGATATTCTTACATTTTCGACTGGAAACTATGTCTTATAACATTAATGATTATATTTTGAATAATTTTAATTCCAAACTCACCTGTTTTAATCGAAAAATCAGCAAAAAATTAACAATTTCTCCAGAGACGTGCACCAAAGCTGCAAACACACCGTCGGCGTGGAGTCTAATGGCGGAGATTTTGGTCTCTACCGCGAGTTATAAGAACCTACTTTGTCGTGTTTTGCCACTGTAACAGAAAATAGTCTTCCATTCCGGTATTCAACATCCAGTTTTAAATCACAACGTGGTTACAGCATTGCTGCCCTGCTGCGGAAGCTGAAGAATCGGGAATATCGGGGGAACGGAAAATGTTTTATCGTTTTAATGAATCTTTGGATATGATAAAGTGAAAAAACTCTAAATTATAAAATTAGGTATACATAAATTAAAAACCTGAACTTAATAGAAATTCTGAACTTTATAAGCGTTTTTAGCTAAGAGCAAACATTCTCAATTGTATTTATCTTCGGATTAAAATCACCCGTATCGTGATTTATGAATGAGTACATATTTCACAAAATATTCATAATTTAAACAAAACAGCTAAATGTTTTCAATATTTAATTAATAAATTAAGCTAAAAATAATGTAAAAGTATGTAGCTTAATAAATAGAACAATAGAATTACGTAGGAATAGAAGAGAATAATTTTTATTTTAATGAATCACTGTCACATATAAATAACTCGTAACGAATTACATAATATATCCATTAAGTTTGTTTCTTTATTATTATTATTACAAAAACACTCATCATATGCATTACATCTTACATCCTATAAGGCAATTACAACTATTAGGTATTTTTAACAGTAAACAATAAACTACATTTCCATTTCAATCGGTGCTAGAGTCCTATCCCTATCTTCATTTTCTGCAAAAGATAAATGCTCATGACAAGCAGACAGAAGAAATTTCGCATTTTCATTTGCTAATAATGGCTCCAGAACTTCCATTTCCACCATCTCAGAATAAGGAAAGATAGTATCTAGCGCTTCTCCTAAAATTAACAATGGAATTTTGCACTTTTAAATACATTTGGTTCAATTTAAAATTCAAAGAGTTATCACATCCATTTTACATGACTAGTTTGACTAGTAGTATTAATATATATGTGTGTATAATTTATGTTTTCACCTCTAGCAAATAAACCCATTGCGAATCGGTACATCAATGAGCTTTGAATGACATCAGTAGGATGATCAGTAGGCCATGAACCCCAGGGGTCAGCAAGAACTGCTCGAGTGATTATAACCATCCTGAAGGAAGGTATAAGTAAATATTATAATACAATAATTTGTTTTAAAATGAAGCTTTTGAAGATCAACAAAATTACAGTCCCATTACCGTTTTTCATCTCGAAGATCAGTATTCATCAAGAAATCACAAACACTCCAAGCCTGGAAGAAGTCTGCTTCGTTGCCAGTTTCATTTTCAGTGGTATAAAAATCAATTATTTCTGAAGGTGTCAAAACTCTCATCGTGTCTCTTTCCATTCCATATTTTGTAAGTATGTCATCTGAAAGACCATTTTGATATTTGACTAATTCTAAGCTCCTCTCATATTGGTCCAAATTTGGATTGTCTTCAGCTGCCACAGTAGCCAGCATTGACATACATAACATGAACTCTTTGTCCACCAAATACGACTCTTCATTGGCTGCTAAATGAGACAGAATACTAGATGCTTCTTGAAAGTCCTCAGTGATGGCCGAATGATGCCAAGCAATTTGAGGATACTTTTTTATGAACACCTTTAGCCGGTTTGAAAACTTTCCCAAACTAAAGGTTTCTAACAATTCGGTGTGTTTCTTGTGTTTCACATACCACTCGAACACGTATTCTGGAAAATCTCCAAACTTTTCAAAATACAGTTGAAGCTGATCGAATTCTTTCTTGTCATAGCAAATATTCACTAGTATCTCGTAATCAATGTATTTCTCCGCCAGTGTTCTTGCTCCGTCAATGTCAAACGCAATATGACTCTTCAACAACTTCAATCTCATATGCTCAAAAGCGTCCACTTTCTGTATGTATCTGTCTGTAGAAACTAAACTCTCCATGTTCGTCTTCAATCCGTAGAGAATCAAATCCGTTATTTGCTGTAACTGTTTTACTAAATCTGGATTCATAAATCGAACAGTGAATTCATGTTGTTTTACAAGACAATTTAAAACAGACGGTTGAACGATCCATGGTATATACTCATATTGATTATCTCCACCCAATAAATGATTGACCATAGCGCCTTTCACGCTTTCGACTCGATCGATTAAGTTTTCGGCAGTGTCTACTATCGCCGTCAGAATGATTTCATTTGTATGCTTGACAATCAGAGCAATTTCCGAAGGATTTTTTGAGCTAAAAGTTAATTCTTCGCCAGCAACAAGAGCTTGAACTATGTGGTGGACTTTTGACACATCTTTGTAGAATAGGTCATTTGGAGTCAAGTTAGTTGAGCGATGGGTCTTAGGTCTACTCTGAATTATCGACTTTACTGCTGCATCTATAGTAGGCCGATAAGTGTTGCTATTACAAAAAATCGATAAAGAAAGGTTAATTGATAATTCCACAATAATAACAAGATTTCATGATCACATTTTAAGAAATTGTTTAACGAATATAGTTTAACGAGAAAGTCTAATACTAATATATGTTGGTGTATACGGTGGATGTATTAGATAAAATAAGAAAATTATATCAATCATACTCTGACTGTAGATTTTGAAGAGCTAAGGCAAATCCAATTTTTTCATAACAGTTGTACAACACTGATGTTGTTGATACAACATCCTCTTTGATGACTGTTCCAGTAAGCTGCAATGAAACAACCATTCAATTAGGCTAGGCATTGATTCAAATACTAAATAAATTCAAAATAATATTTCAGTTCGTACCCTCCCCAAGATTCCAGTTCCATTTAAAAACCCAAAGAAAAGTTCTAATCCTTCCTTCTTATCCATCAGAAAGTTTTTGATTAGTATCTTCGACTTGAGCCCTAGGTGGTCTTTGTGGTCAGCTGCATGTAAATAGTAAAAGTTTTGGAAGAAAGAAAATTGTTTATATTATATGATGGGTGTCGGTTTACAAAAAGTTAACAACAAATCAAAGTGAAAGCTTACAACCAATTCCAAAAGATGAGACCCATCTGGGATCTGATACTGGAGCATCGTCAATTAATCTTTCACACAATCCAACTGTCCATAAGTCGATTGGATCATGAGGACTGAGGCTAGCGACAGTCGGTGGGAAGAGACCTACTAATATTTCCTGGCATTCCGGTAATTTCTTTCCACAGTAGTTTAAAAACGCGGATTTGTACACATTTATATTATCATCATTTATACTGTGTGGTTGGGAAATGGAAAGAGATAAATGGTCTGGTACACGAACTTCCAAGAGAGTAGTGTCAAGCAAACTGGACCTTTATAAAATATGGGCAACTTTTCATTTATAACATCTTCTAATAGGTAAAGATAGTAAAGAAAATATAAAAAAAATTGATAAAAAACTTACATGTTTTGTTCAGATGAAGCTGCATAACTCACTTGCAAAATTCCAAACTTAGGAACAAAAATTACAACGTTGCCAGACACTATTCCGCTGCCAATAAATGGTCCGCCGGTAGAAGATGACTCGAACATATCTGTCGACCCATCTTTGTCTAATAGTAATAAAACACATTATAATGAAAATCAGTACATCAACATCACATCAAAATTGACCATAATATTTAAAAAAGGAAAGACAGGATACAAACAACGCAGCACAACATACATATTTGTTCGTTTATAAACGGAAAATCGCCATAACAAATTACCTGATACAGACAGCAAGAAGTCGTTTGTTACAACGTAAAAGAATCGATGAGCAGAGAACAATTTCCATGAATACAAATGATCATCGTCAATTTCAGAATATGGGATCTTATGATTGATTAGAAGGAATTTTGTTTCATCCTGTCTTCTTGCCTTTGGCTCATCAAGTATCGCTGCAATTTATAATATACGAGTGAGCAAAGTTTAACGTAATTAACAATGACCGAACAAATATTACATATGGAGAAACATCATACCTATTCCGAAGTGAACAATATTTGTGCTATCAGCAGAATTTTTGGCAGCTGCCAATATGGCAATTTTTCTGCTGTGAAGATAAGTTAGATCCAACAGCCAAACCTGAATACCTCTGAGATCACCTTTTTGGTTAGAATCAACTCCCTGAATACAATGTTATTGAGTTATAATATTTAGCATTTTTGTAAGTTTATTACTTTCAAAATGTAATAGTCATTTAGTCTGTTTTACCCAAATATTGTCAAAAAATAATCGTCGAAGGATGTCTTCTCCATTAATTTCCGCCACCCATTGCTGAATATCAGTCGAAATATTCCAGGTTTGAATTGATGGTCCCATTAACAAAAACACAAGAGTATTCTTTGGGTCTTGTTGAGTAGATTCTTTTAATGATGGAACAACAACTTTTGCTCTTTTCTGAAATATCGATAGCATCATTTGATTTGGTTAGATTTAACTTTTATTATCGTGTCAGCACCGAACCGCTCAAGGCTATGAGTACATCGTTAATCTGACTGAATTAAACGAGTAATTATATTTATTGTACCATTTCTAAACCAGACCCACCCATTGGGGTAAATAATACAGCAGTCATCTTTTTTCCAAAATTGCCCAACCAATGTTTTTGTAGTGCAAGAGGCAGGCATATTAGAGATGGTTTTGCTCCCTTCCCAGCCATTGATTTTACTAAAAGGACTGTCCCACTCGTGGTTGCAAGTATGCATCCAGTGGGCCAATTGGAAGTCAAAGAATCACACTCTTGGCCCTAATTACAACAGATGTTAAATTATATCATTCTCAAAAGCAATCAAACAAAAAACAAATAGATTGTCAAAAGATTTACCGGAATTTCAGCGCTGATAGAAATACTCATTGACTCGTTGAAAACATTAGGCCAGTAAGTAATAGTCCCTTCCGGGGAAACAGCAATACATGCTGGAATACCATTATTTATCACAACGCAAACTAAGTTCGCATTATGAACCAGTTCACTTGGGGGTAATACAAGTTCCCTGCATGTCATACGTTTATCACTTTGACTGTGTTTCCAAATATACAGCTTCCTTCCCCAGACTAACCAAGCAAATCCATTCTGATCTATTCTACTAGTAGTTTTTTGGTGGTCTGAAATAATTCAAAATGCAGCAAAATAAGATTTTGTTCTTATTACATGAAGTAAAGCAACTTTGCAATATTATATTCAAAATTAGAATCCTTGAAGTATATATGATTCCCTTTTTCCTTGCCTTTGATGTTTGACGGCAGTAACCATAAGATTTATAATAATTTTTATTGAAATAGTTAAAATATTTACCCGTAGAATTGGTTATTGCAACTTTGACCATAGAAGGTAGAGGAAGACCAAAATTTTCCAAGAAATGTGTTGAGTTGGAGCTGATTAAAATAGAGTCCATTCTACTCTTTCCCCGACGACTTGTGTTGAAGCTGAAACAAACATCGAACATAATATAGTCAATAGCTCAACTGGAGGGGGGAGGTCAAAATTTAGGAGACTGTTCTAATAATCATAATATTAAATATTATATAAATCTTTTGATGTTTGATTTGAAACTTGAAACTTCAACTTACCTTGATGTGTTCATGGACACATTATTGACAAACGATGATGACGAAGAAATGTTCATTTTATAAGTTGATTGGCTGTCAATCGACAGCAACCTGGTTACGTTGTAAGTGAAACGAAAGTTATTTTGAATAATTAAATTATCTGATTATTTAGTTGACACTTTGACACAGTCAGTTTACAAAACTCTGATGTTCTCTGTATGTAAATGTAAGGTAGGTATTGGATTTGTTTTGTTGAGACGAACCTTCAAATATTAGCGCAAGGTACCGGCGCTTTTACACAGATTTAGTTCTGTTTCTGTCATATTCATAACACCCCAATTCCAATTGGAATCACAATCTCAATAAGATGTATCAGTATTTATTATCATATTTCAACGTGTATGTAACATTTTGAAGTTTTATTAAATAGTACATAAAAGGTTTATTCACAGGCAGACATAGCAGTACATTGATTTAAAAATGGAATTTGTGAGCAATATATTACTATATAATTTTGTGATTTGTAATCGAGAATGAAGTCCTGGGTGTTTATATTATTCCTCTTTTTTATCTTCCATGCAGAACTAGTTTCGAAAAAGAACTCACATAAAACATGAACTTAATATTTGCATAACATATTCGCAATACATCGTATCGTATGTGTACATCGTGCATTCCGGGAATCAAAATTGTAAATTGTAAGTATAGATTACCTTCATGATCTTACGTTTACAGACCTTCAATGCTTTCCAACTTTCTTTGTTTCCATCCGAGAAATCCAATTCTAAATTTAAAAAAAACACCTTATCTCATTATCAATAACTCACTAACTCACTAACTTGTATTTCACACATACCTACATACATAGAAAGTATTTGTATATAAATATATATTGTGTTTTTATATTCTTTGACATACATACCTATAGGTATTAAGTATTTTTAAGGAAAACTAAAAGTTAACATTTTTAAGTTGGGAAAATTACCACTGAGCTTATTTTCTGTTGCACATTCATCTAAAAGCTTAGTTATAGCAGCTGCTATTTCCGGTTGATCCGAAAGTTTTGTTGTAATTTCATTTTTGGCTGCTTCTACTTGGAATTTAGTACCGTCAATCTGAAAGGATACGTACAACGATTTTGAGTTTACATTACATAGGTAATCTACAATAAATGAAATCACAATTAAATTATTCACTTACAATTTTCTTAGCTTTCATAAAGCACATCTTTTTCTGAAAAAAATATTTAAAAATTGTTTACAAGAAAAATAGTTACTTATAGATGATTCTGAATCTCTTCATTATACAGTATGTTTCTCGGGAACTGTTTCATAGGAATTTACATGTATTAACTTTCACTTTTACATCATGATAGTCAATGTAATAGGCCTGTTAGTAAATACCATCTTACCATCCCAATAGCAAAAATGGAGAAAATAAAGAATCTTAGACCTTATCGCCAACTTTGACCTTATTGCCAACTTTGACCTTATCGTTGCTTTTGCCACGTCCATTTTGTTAACTTGCACTGTGTATTCTTTATTTTCTTCATTTTTGGTATCGGAAAGTTATTTACTAAGAGGCCTAATATCATAAGAATGAAAGTTAATACATGTAAATCCCTATGAAACAGTTCACATGAAACATGCTGTATGTATACATAAGGCAGTTAGTAGTTAAGTAGTTATAGTGTTGAGATTTTCAGATTTTTCTTACCCATTTGCCTCTGCCTTTTTTGCCTTTGCCTTTTTTGCCTTTGGCTTTGCCTTTCTTTCCTCCTTCACCACCACCACCATCGCCACCATCATCTCCATCGTCATCCCTATCATCATCATCTGCATGATCATGATCAACATCATCATCTTCATCCCCATCAACACCTTCCTTCGCCTTAGTGGAAGTGGAACAGGCCTTCCATGCTGGGTCGCCTTTGAAATTCATTATCATTCCTTTGCATCTTCCTTTCATCATTTTAGCCCGTCTTTCCTTTCCTTTACCTTTACCAGCCTAGATATTTTTTGAAATGTATAATAATATTGTAATTAAAATAATAATTAATAATATTTGTTTTATTGTAATTAAATTTTTTATAGAACTTAGTTCATTAATTGCAAAATAATTGTTCTCACTTCTGTATTGCTGACTAATGCCAAAACGGCACAAAACACCAATAATACTAAAGAGGATTTCATTTTGGAATCTCTGTTGATACTACAGTAGTAAGGGTACTTCTGGGAGAGTGAGACTGAGATGAGATGACTGTAGATAATTATTCTGAAACTTTCATTTTATTCACATCTATTGCATTACCAGCATTGCGTTTATTAATTCCTTACCATAATGAAGCAGGATGGGGCGTTATACATTCTTTCTGGACTTACCTCTATGTATTTAGTTTCTGATAGTACCTACTACGTATAGTCACTATAGTCCATTTTTTTTTAAATGTCCCTTCATTTTCCGTTTTCAATGTTAAAAATTCTGCATAGATGTTTATTGCCAACTTCAGTAATATCCTTAGAAACGAACTTTAAATAGAATTTATTAGCAGTTAATATTATGGCAGGGAGTTTACAGAAACTGTGTAACTAGGGTTTAGAACCC